>PITA01007798.1:25007-50366 GCA_004023965.1 Spilogale gracilis | reverse complement strand
GGGCTCGATCCCAGAACCCTGGGATCATGACGTGAGCCAAAGGCAGTCGCCCAGTGACTGAGCCACCCGGGTGCCCCCAATGTGTTCTTTATTTTTAATTTTTTCCAGTATTGTGTATGTACACATACTTACATATTTATATATATAAGAATATATAATTTAAATACATTTATAGTGATGTTGCCCGAACCAGTCAATATTTTTGTATGCTATCATTTTAGTGCCTGCATAGTATTGCATTATATAAATTTTCCATAATTTATTTGAGTCATCCCCTACTGGTTAACAAAAATGATACATAATAAATTATGTACCATAGTATATACCGTACAACTTATACAAATATAAATAACATAATGTAAATATAAATACTACATGATAAAATATAATATTTAGCTGACTTTTTTCACATTTTGTGAAATTATTTTATTCAAATTCGTTCATGTCTTTTTTATTATGGTAAAATGTATGTATCACAAAATTTGCCATTTTAACCATTGAAAGTGTATAATTCAGTGGCACTAATTACATTCACATTGTTGTATAACCATCATCACTGTCTATTCCCAAAATCTTTTCATCTCCCCAACTCTGTAACCACTAACCAATAATCCTCCATTTCCTATCTCCCCCAGTCCCCGGTAACCTCTACTTTCTGTCTCTGTGAATTTACCTATTCCAAATATTTCATGCAAATGCACAGAATCATACAGTATTTGTCCTTTTGTGTCTGGTTTACTCCACTTCACAGGTTCCGCAGGTACATCCATGTATCAGAAACTTCATTCCTTTTTATGTATGTATAGACCTCATTTTATATCCATTTATCTGTTGCTGGATACATTATGAATAAAGTTTACCTCCATGTGTAAGTACCCGTTAGAGTCCCTGTTTTCATTTCTTTTTTTTTTTTTTTTTTCTTTTTTTTTATTGTTACTAAATTTTTTTTTCCAGTGTTTCAAGATTCATTCCCCATTCCCCACACCCAGTGCTCCCCGCTTTAGGTGTCCCCAGTACCCACCACCAGGCTCTCCCATCCCTCCACCCCCCTCCCTCCAAGTCCCTCAGTTTGTTTCTGTGTCCAAAGTCTCTGTTGTTTCGTTTCCCTCCCTAGATTTTGAGTATATAGCAGGGAAGAGAATTGCTGGGTCATTGCACAATTCTATGTTTAACTATGTTTTTTATGTTTAACTCTTTGAGGAAGTGCCAGACTGTTTTGCAGTGTCTGCACCATTTTACATCCACACCAGCAATGCATAAAGGTTAGTTTCTCCATATCCTCCCCAACATTGTTATTTTCTGTTTTTGTTTTTTAAAATTATAGTCCTCCTAGTAGGTATGAAGTGGTATTTCCGTGTGGTTTTGATTTGCATTTCCCTAATGATTAATGATGTTGAGCATCTTTTCATGTGCTTTTTTCCATTTGTTTATCTTCCTGGAGAAATGTCTATTCAAATCCTTTGTCGTTTTTAAATTGGGTTGTTTTTTCATTGAGTTGTAGGAACACTTTATATATTCTGGATAGTAAACCCTTACTAAATAGGACTTGCAAGTATTTTCTCCCGTCCAGCAGATTAGTGCATTTTTGTTATTTTCTCTAAAGAAATTTCTAAATATATCATAGCTAAGTAAGAGGTATAGTTTATTTTTTAGACATTTATTGCTGGGGCACCTGGGAGGCTCAGTCAGTTAAGGGTCCAACTCTTGATTTCAGCTCAGGTCATGATCTCGGGGTCCTAAGATTGAACCCCAGCCCCAGGGTCTGAGCTCAGCAGGGTGTGCTTCTCTCTCTCTCTCTCTCTCTCTCTCTCTCTCCTTTTACCCCTCCCCTGACTCATGCACCCATGCTCTCTCTCTCAATAAATAAGTACATTTTTAAAACAACAACAACAAACATTTATTGCCAACTTTCCTCCCAGAAAGATTAGACCAGTTTATAGTCCTTCCATAAGACAGGGTGAATCTTCCCTAAGCCCTTCTCAATACTGGTTATAATCTCCTTAAACTTTGTTAAGGTATGACCTGAAAGGTGGTGATTTGTTTTTATTTGCAATTCATGGTATTAAACATTCTATATATTTATTGCCCATTCGTTTTTCATTTTTGTGAAGTAAGTTCATGTTTTCTTTTTGGGTTTTTCTCCTTTTTCTTAGTGATTTATAGAGGCACTTTATATAGGGAATTAACTCTGTATTATATAGTATAAACATTATTTTCCCATAACCTCCCTTATGGTCATCCTTGAATCTTGGAAGTATTTTACTTAGAGCTAGCTGTATTTCAGCTCTGCAAACTAAAGTTACCTCACAGGTGATCCAGAAATAGAAACAAGTTCTTAAATGCCTGTATACATAATAACAAACTCAGCAGCTCAAATCACCTCATAATTATACTCTGCAAGCTATGTGTAGGATTCAGAATACTTAATTCATGGATCAAATCCTGATCTGAAGTTTACCATGCAGGCAACACCAGCTTCTGGGAAAGGGCATCTTGGCTTCATATTCATGGGACCCTTCTGGCCTCCACAGGAAGCAAAATCCCAGTAATGAGGGGTTTTGAGGAATGTGAGTCATTTCTCGTCACCCCTGTGCCAAGTGAGGACCGCTATGCCAGGGTAGGACTCCTGGAAGTCTGCTGCCAGGTGAAGAAAGGCAGCAATGCAGGGTAACTAACATGCTTTTCCATGTTTTCAGCACACCTCAGCTGGCCCGGGATCAGGTTCTGGATGACCGATTTTAGTTGTGTACCTTTCACCGTAAATAGGTAGACAAGGAACTTGCACTGTTCAAAGGATTTATTAAAATATACTCTTTCTATGTCTGGGGTCAACATGAAATAATTACTATATTTAGCAGGCAAACATCTCCGACTTTTAACCTGGCGGGGATTTAAACACTTGTATGAATGGAGAGAAACTGGAAATACCTGAATCACAGTACCGTCTTTAAAGCAGATGTCATCGGCCAGGGAATGGTTAGGAAGTGTCTGAATGCCCCGGTTAGAACTCCATTCTTTCCTCAAAGCTTTCCCCCAGACCCAGGCAGGGCTCTTGTGACTTACCTTGATGAAGGAGTACAGAGACTTTCCATAGAGCCTCTTGAAGTTTTCCCGGATGTCCATCATATCAATCTCTGCTCGAGAAACCATGACTCTGATGAGAGTGTCATCATCGGTGCCCAAGCCCTAAGGAAGGAAAGAAGATCCATGCTGGTTTCCGGACAGTGTTCTTCTTTGGCTTATCAAGGCCAACCTCTGCATGGCTCTCCTGATGATGTCCTTTGCACCACAACCTCAGAAAGCATGTGGAACGCTGTTCCTCACCATGGTGTTCAAGGCTTCCCAACGTTCTGTGTCCCAACCAGAGAGAGCACTCCCTGCCACATACTCCACATTCTCAACCAGCTGGCTCGCCTGCCGTGTTTCCTTCCCCTGAATGTCCTCCTTCCCTCCCCAGCCTCACCACCCTTCCTACCATATGAGATGCCCTCATGTAAAACTTCCTTGAAGGTCCTGCTCACAGATATCGACTTCTTTACATAGTCTTTTCTGATCCTCACCCCCTCAACAAATATTGAAAAAAAAAATACCCTTCTTTCTGTGTTCATATATATTTGGGTCCTCAACTACTATCTTACGTTCTATTTTGTTCTTATTGGTGTTTGGCCCATGGCTGCCTTCCCCTTCCTACCTTTTGATCTCTCCTGCACCTCCCATGGTAGGTAGCAAGAGTGTCTGCACAGAGCGTAAGGCACGGTTAGGAGCTTGGGCTCTAGTCTAAAGCCAGACTGCCAGTGTTGGCGCCCCTGCTCTGTTACATCCTAACTGAGGACCTTGGGCAAACTGCGGACCTCCCTATGTCTCTGTTTTCTCATCTGTAAAATGGGGGTTAATATTAGTACCTGCCCTACAGAGCCATTATAGGGATAAAATTAATCCATGCGTATACAGCACAGGAATAGTGATCACATGTTGTAAGTTCTCAATAAATATTACCTAGTATTTTTATCAGCAGGCACTCAGGGAAGTATTTGATGAACTGAACATCTCAAGCTAATCTTGGTTAATTTGTGTGGGAAACAGAAGTAACCATGAAGGTAGACACAAGACATGCTGGAGTCATTCAGATGCTAAAAATGAGGCCACTTACCTTCATAGATTTATAAAGCCTTTCTGCAAAATACGCAGATTTGTTCCTCATGCACTTCACTGTTAAGAGATTAAAAAAGAAAATAACAAAATTACAGATAAAATCTACGAGAAAAAAACAACAGTTGTTCCCTCTGTTTCTACAAGGCATGAAATAGTATCTCTCGGGGCGCTGGGTGGCTCAGTTGGTTAAGCCACTGCCTTCAGCTCATGTCATGATGCTGGAGTCCCAGGATCGAGTCCCACATCGGGCTCCGAGCTCCACAGGGAGTCTGCTTCTCCCTTTGACCTTCTCCCCTCTCATGCTCTCTCTCACTCCCTCTCTCTCTCTCAAATAAATAAATCTTTTAAAAAAAATAGTATCTCTTGATTGCTTTGTTGGAAAAATTTTAGCCAAACAATGTTTTATGAACACAGGCCATGGAGAAGTAATGAATAAAGTAATTAGTTGGAGAAACAATAAATATTAAAGTCAATTAAAGCAAAAGGCAGCATACAGCTTCAAAATGATTAGTATCTGTATCATTTGAAACTTTTATTTCTATGAATTTCTAAGAATTACTAACCATTCATAGACTTGCAAGATACAGCTTATATAGGATTTTCTTTCCAGTATACTGAGATATAGAGGCCCAGAGGATGTAAATTATATAAAACTACATAATACAATAACAATCAAATCCTACACAATACTTGTTTAAAATTCCAGATCTCATAATGAGTGATTTAAACTTTTTTTTAATCCCTGAAACCAAAAAATTATATCTCCATGACAACAAACTGGTAAGAAGGAAAGTCTATAAACATTTGTTTCTCCGCTCCCCACCCCACCACCAGCTTACCTATGGCCAGAAGAGTATCTTCAAAGCTACCAGATGTTTCCGATTTAATACTCTGCTCAATATCCTTCTGTGATATCCTTTTGTATTCATCAAACACTACAAACAGTAACAAAGTGGAATTATAAATGATAAAAAAAAAAAGAATAGAGGAAACCAAAATTTATGGAGAGAATAAGCATCTTTCTGGAGCTCACTCCTTATTCTTGGCAACAAGAGGAAATTAGCAATGGCAGCGAGAACCCAGGAGGGGTAGCGAGTGGAAGGGGTGCGAGGGCAGGACAAAGGAATATTGTGCCTCACAGAGGATATCAGGCAAGCCCTTTCCCTTACCTGGGACCCTGCTTTCTCACACATAAAATGGAGATAATGTCTGCAGAGATTTGCTTTCTTTTCTCATTGCTCCCTTTAATAAGCAGAACATGTCTTTTTGTAATTTTGGCCTTGGCAATCACCTGTATGTTCATCTTCCTTTTGGCTCTCAAAACTAGAGCAATTCAACCCCTTCAATACTGAATCACATTTGGTAACAATCGGTTGCATCTTTTAATAGACTGTCACATAATTTTTTTTTTTTTTTTTTTACTTTTTGCTAAGTATTTTTGAAAGCGATGAACCTATGTTCCTCTCACTGTCCCCTTCTGGAGGCTTCTTAGAGTAGACACTTGTTTCATCTTCTTAACACTGTTTTCTTTGGGGTGCTGCCCCAGGCCCCATCAGGGTGATTCTCACAGGGCTGTCAATCCAGGGACACCCCTGCCTCTCAACATAGACCATAAGCTCTACCAAGTGAATGGAGAGTTCACTGGACCAGAACCAGTCTTACCCTCCCGGGGATTTTTAAATTGGCCAAAAGCAGTGAGTCATCTTTAATCCTAGAGAACATATGAATCAGCTGGGAAACCTCGGAAACTTCCTTAATGTCACTTTCAGGGATTTGAAGTCAGCCAGTCAGAAGCAGGGGTTCAAGAATCAGCATTTTCAACGGAGACCAGACTTTGGGAGACTCTGCCTTACAAAAATAAAATATGTTGATTTCCTTCCACTGAGATCCCCAGATCTGCTTTGATTTCTGTACTTCTTGGAAATGTTCGGGTCTCCCTTCAATTTATTGAGCCACCAGTATTTTTCATTTTCCCTCTTGTCCCCTTCTGTATTATTTCTTCTTAACTCAAGTTTGAGTCTGTGTCTATTGCTTAGAATCAAAAGATCTAATTGACACATTTTCTAAGCCTCAGTTTTCTCCACTATAAAATGAGGGAAATAATGGCTGCTCCAGTGGGATATTGCAACAAACAATGCTTAAAATATGCTTAGCACTGGGGGCACCTGGGTGACTCAGTATGTTAAGCATCTGCCTTCTGCTCAGGTCACGATCCCATTGTCCTGGGATTGAGCCCAATGGGGAGCTCAATGGGGAGCTTCTCCCTCTGCCTGCCACTCCCCATGCTGTGCTCACTCTCCCTCTCTCTCTCTGTGTCAAATAATAATAATAAAAAAATTAATATGCTTAGCACTGCACCTAGAAGATAACCAATAAAACCTTAGTTATTTGAATCCTCACTATTATTGCTGGTTGTTAAGAAAAGTATGAAGTTTTCTTTAGCCAAAGAATGCTTAGATTTTCTTCCAGCGATTTACTAGCAGATATTTTATAGCTGCCCAACAACTGACTTGTGCCCAGAGTGAAAATTGTTAGGTATTCGTGTTTTTTGAGGACCTGCATTTCTCGAAAAATACCACCAGAGGGAGATTAATGTAATTAGTCATCTGGCAACGAAGGGAAGGAGAAGAAATAAGAGAGCTGAGCCAGAAGTTGGTGCATCTGATGGTAACCCACGACATTTATTAACAGGTGTAATCACCTATTTTTAGTCACTGTGGAATATCTGAAATAAATGCAACTTCCAAATGTGTTGTAATTTTCAATTACTTTATGTTTTCAATTTACCAAACTCATTCTCAAATTTCCCGTAGGTTTTGTAAATTGTATATGATTATAAGGCATAGTGGGTTTATAAAAAAATGATGCAACATAAAAACCTAAAGAGCTTACATAAAAGATGATATATCTTATTAAACCCTTATTGCTGTTTACAAGAAAATAAACCTGACGACAAATGTGCTACAATTTTTTTCCCCACAGAAGTTAAAAGCACATTACAAAGACTAAGCATTATCAGAAGCAAATTAGAAACATTACACATAGGAAATAAAATTTGAAATTATCCAGTATTTATCTTATGCAACATACTCCCTAAAGAAATCACTTCTATTAGCTTTACAAGTTGAATATTAACTAGGAATAAATGTCAACCAACAATTTTATTTTATTGCTCACTGATGATATCACTCACTATTTTTTTCTTATGTAACTAAAATTAAATGGGGCTACTTTGGAAAAAGAACTGATGGTGAACACTGGTTTCCTATGACCAGAAATGTCAAACTCCAATGAATGTGTTATATATCTGCTAAGTTTTCATAATTAATCTTTCAGCAGGCACTGAGGGGTTCAGTCAGTTAAACATCTGCCTTCGGCTCACGTCAAGATCAGGTCCTGGGATCGAGCGCCGCTTCGGGCTCCCTGCTCAGTGGAGAGTCTGCTTCTCCCTCTGCTTTTCCCCCTGCTCCTCCCTCTCATTCGTCCTCTCTCTGTCTCTCAAATAAATAAATGAAGTCTTTAAAAAAAAGAAAAAAAGCAGTTGGCCCTCATGCACATTGTTTCACTCATATATTTCCAAGGTAAAACATCCAAGACAATTCAGTACGATCTGTTCTTTGTACAAAGATTCTCAATTAATTATGGACAATACAGTTTCCATTGTCAGGAAAGTGCCTTACCATGCAACAGATGATTCCGGTTCCGGGAACAGAGAACGGTTAGAAATTTCACCTCATCTGTCCCCCACTTCTTCTCTCCAGCCTCATACAGGTCCTGAAGCCAAACAAAACACAACTTTAAACCATCACAGAGAAGGTGCCAGGAAACATGCAAATATTTCCAGAACATCAAAGAGCTGAGCTGGCTTTGTTTGATAATTGATCGTTTGTTGGTTGATGGGTGTGGAAGTGCTGTTTGTGGTGAGTGGCAGTGACTCAAGATTTTTCCTTACGTATAAAACTAATGGGACCTTGGGGCGCCTGGGTGGCCCAGTCAGTTAAGCATCCGATTCCTGATTTCAGCTCAGGTCAGGATATCCGAGTCTAGCCTCAGCTCTGTGTTGGGCGTGGAGCCTGCTTAAGATTCTCTCTCCCTCTGACCCTTCCCACCCCCCAATCCTCCAAAAAGACTAATGGGAGAGTGAGAACAAGCACCAGCAGCTCCCAATATAGGGACTACATGGTTCGATCTTTTTCCTCCTTTTTTTTAAAAAAAGATTTTATTTTTAAGTAGTCTCTGCACCCAACGTGGGGCTCAAAGTCACAACCCCGGGATCAAGAGTCACATCCTCCACCAACTGAGCCAGCCAGTGCCCCACATAGTTCTACCTTTAGAGCTAAAAGGAATGCCCTAGACGAGGTGTTCTATACAGCAGCCACGAACCAAATGTGGCTATTTACATTTTAACTAAGATTAAATTAAATTAAAAAGTTAACTCCTCAGTCAGACTAGCTATATTTCAAGAGCTCAGGGGCCACATGTGGCTAGTCTGACTGAGGAGTTGAATTTTACATTTTATTTAATTAATTAAAATTAGCTAGTGGCTACCCATACTAGACAATGCAAACATAAACATTTTTAGCATCACAGAAAGTTCTGTTGGACAACACTGCTCTTGAATGATCTGTGATTTGCTCGGGGCTACGGAAGGTCCCACCGTCGAACCAGGACCCATTAGTAATTGCTTATATAACTTTTTTCTATAATTGCTTATATTCCAAACAGGTAAGACTCTAAGAAATTCTGGTTGCTTTAACTCTATTATTGACAAAATTACTATTCATATCACCTCACTGCTATTTAAAAAAACAAAATGGCAAGTGTTGGTGAGGGTGTAGAGGAACTGGAACCCTGTGCAGCTGATGAGAATGGAAAATGATGTAGCTACTACAGGAAACAGTACGGCTGTTCCCAAAAAAGCTAAAAACAGAATTACCACAGATCTAATAACACTACTTCTGAGTATATAGCCAAAAGAACTGAGAGCAGATGGCACAGCGATATCTGTATACCACGTTCATAGCTGCAGTACTCACAATAGCCAAAAGGCAGAAGCAAACACATGAATGGAGAAGCAAAATGTGTGTGAACCCATGCAAGGGAATACTATGCAGCCTTACAAAGGACAAGAATTCTGACACACCTGCACCACGGGTGAACCTTGAGGATGGCATGCTAAGCAAAATAAGCCAGTTACACAAACACGAATACTGTGATTAACTTGTTATGAGGCGTCTGTCATAACTCCTAGAAACTTCTATGTCAAACTTCCAGAAACTTCTACAAACTTCTAGAAACAGGAAGCTGTGGTTATGGTTGTCAGTGGCTGGGAGGACGGGGAAATGAGGAGTTGTTTAATGGGTACAGAGTTTCAGTTCTGCAAGGTGAGCTAGTTCTGGAGATGGGCTGCACAAGAACGTGCACAGAATTAACACTACAGACCTGTACACTTAAAAAGTGGTTAGGCCGGCAAATTTTATGCTACGTGCATTCTAGTAAAACAAAGGTCCTTAAGGTCCTACTGTTTATTTATAATCAGCAGCTGGTTTGTTAAAACTTCTCAAAATGCCCTTATTTGATACATTTTATCACTCCCTGGGCTTACCTCCATCTCCTCATTCTTCACTTCTTTGTCTGCTTTCCTCCCTGCTTTAGAGTCAGTTCACAGAACCGTGGAATTTCAAAGCTCAGAAGGCACAAAGGCTTCATGTAAGCAGTCAAAAATCAGACTTCCATTGAAGGCCATTTCTCGTGAGCCCCTCTGGCTCCCTTTACCTCATCTCGCTCTTCATTTGGCCCTGTGCTCATCTGTTATTTTCTCACCTTTTTTTTTAAAGCTCTTTGTTTAACTGAAATATGCTTTTCTCTCAATCTGAAATCTGCCTCTTCCTTATAGTGTGACCACGTTTGCCTCCCTTCCTGCTTCTGTGTATTCACGGGCCACATGGTGTTTGAGCTGAGGCATTCACAGCTTTTCATCCTCTTTCATTCTTAAATGATGAGCAGCCTATCTGGATATGGTTTTTCCCTCCAGAACAAGGTGAGTGGAGTCCTCTTGGAGCACCTCACTTTTTATTTGGATGGATTTCAAGCAGGAGCACCAGTAGCTCGGCCACAGAGGGCAGGGGAGACACAGGAGTTCCCTGAGGAATGTCTTCCTGTTTGCATGAAGCCACTGTGCCTGCTTCAAGCTCGGGATTGGTGGTGGGGAGGTGGTTCAGCCTCTTTTCTGGGGGCAGAAATGTCCTTCCACAGTCACTGGCCCAGGTTTGCTGCCCATCTGGCATTTTAATGGCCCTCCTCCATAGTTTCCAATGTTGCTGCAGATTATCCCTATTTTTTATACTTGTTGGTTTGTTTTTCAGAAGAAGGGAATCAAAATGTGCCATCTAGCCAAAGCACTAAAGGGCATTTTTAATGTAGTTTTAATATATCATAGGTTCCTTTCTAAAGTAGGAAATCTGAGGGCTCCTGATTATGTCCTTTGGTGAGAGTTTCATCCCAAGAAGAGACACAACTGGATTTGTTGGGTAACGGCCTCTATATTTTAAGATTTCTACCTTTTATAAGTAACCATTAACTAATTTCAAGTGCCCTGATCATTCTTTTCATCTCAAATGCATTCACTTTCCTCCATCAAAATCATGCTATAACATCCAATGTCTGCAAACACTCCGCTTGCTGCTGAGACAGGTCAGCAAAGGCTGACGAGGTTTTCCCCGTTTTATCCTATAAGAGCTGAAATCTCCGCTGCAGTTGTTCTTAACTTCCTTACCTTTTGGTAAGATTTGAAAGGATTCAGAAAAACCTACTCTGAGCTCTACTCCCTCTGTCCAACTCCTCAGCCCAAACTTATTTAGAAGCCCCTCTTCACCCTGATCACTCCCAAGGAGAACTGTGCTCCTTGGAGAACCCCCAAAACATTTGTTCATGGAATAGCATGGTTTTACAAAATCAGACAGACCTGGATTCAAAGAGCCCAATTCCACCAGCTACGAGATCTGGGACAAGTTATTTAAGTCTTTGTATCAGTTTCTTAATCTCCAAAGCATACAAAGTAATAGTATCTACTTTACAGATGTGTTGTAAGGAAAAAGTGTGAGGTAGTAAATGCAATGCCTGGCCCCTAGGAGACCTGCTAGAAACTGACGGTGGGGGTGGGGGCACCTGGGTGGCTCAGAGAGTCAAGCCTCCGCCTTTGGCTCAGGTCATGATCTCAGGGTCCTGGGATCGAGTCCTGCATCGGGCTCTCTGCTCAGTGGGGAGGCTGCTTCCCTCTCATTCTCTGCCTGCCTCTCTGCCTACCTGTGATCTCTCTGTCTGTCAAATAAATAAATGAAATCTTTATTTAAAAAAAAATAGAAACTGAAGGTGAGTATAATGTTCCTGGAATAAATTGCTCACTAACTCTTCACTGAATTTGAGATTCACGTGGGCTATGGAGGCTCCCTCCAACATATTCAAAAATACGGTCCTTGAGGTAGCTGAAATTCACATAAGCATCTGGGAGTTCCAGTGTTTTCTGTTTTCTTTCTTTCCTTTTTTTTTTTTTTTTTTTTTAAGTTCCAGTGTTTTCAATACCTCCTTGCCTCCTCAAAGCTTCTGGAGTAAAGGCAATTTCCTGTTTTTCCAGTATGGGATGGGCCTCCCTGTTTCCGCAAACCTCTTATGACACTTTTACCCCTCTCCCTTCTGGTGAAAGCAACAGGTTCTTTCCTGTAGAAGTCACAGGGTTCAGACCTCACACACTGAATGGAACCAGTCCTTCCCTGTGGTTGTATATTTGTTAAGAGTAGAGGGTCTAGATCCAAATTTCCCAGGTTCATATCCTGGTTCTGCCATGTATTACTTGTGAACTTGAGCAAGGAACTGGACTTCGGTAAGCCTCAATGTCCTCATCCATGAAAAAGGGATAGCAGTACTTGGTTCATAGGGCTATTGTAGGAATTCAATGACATACTTCATGTCAAGAGCTCTCAACAGTGTCTGGTACCTGGGGAGGCCCTGTCTTTTATTAGTGTTATTTGGCCACAGTAAATGAATCGGGGGCTGCTGCCAGGACAGCCATCAGTGGGCTGGGCACCAGGGAAACAACTGCCTCTTGGGGTTTGATATTAATTTTGCCCAATAGGGTACACACTGTGCCAAGCTGTTTTATACAGGTTCTATCAAATGTTCTCTCTGGGAAAGTGAAAATGCAAGGTAAATAAAGCACAGGCAGGTCCCTTCACCTCCAAGTGACTCAGAAGATACTCCATGGTTCTCTGGGGTGGCCATACCATGGTCCTAATGTCAAGAACCCAGGGATCTTATATAATGATGCCCTATGTCACCCCAAGCCCCAGGTATATTTTTGTAAGAAATTTCTGCTATTAAAAGTAATCTGGGGGGGGGGCGCCTGGGTGGCTCAGTTGGTTGGGTGACTGCCTTCAGCTCAGGTCATGATCCCGGAGACCCAGGATCGAGTCCCACCTCGGGCTCCCTGCTCGGCAGGAAGCCTGCTTCTCCCTCTCTCACTCCCCCTGCTGGTGTTCCCTCTCTGGCTGTGTTTCTCTCTGTCAAATAAATAAAATCTTTAAAAAAAAAAAAAAGTAATCTGGGGCACCTGGGTGGCTCACTTGGTTAGGTGTCTGCCTTCGGCTCAGGTCATGATCCTGGCATGCTGGGATAGAGCCCACATCAACTGGGCTCCTTGCTGAGTGGGGAGTCTGCTTCTCCCTCTGCTGCTCTCCCTGCCCATGCTCTCTCTCACTTTTGCTCTCTCTCTCAAATAAATGAAATCTTTTTAAAAAAAAAAGTAAAAAATTAATAAATAAAGGTCATCTGTGGGAATCTTTTTTTTTTTTTTAAAAGATCATACGCCAGCCTGGCCAATATACACTGAAATACAAGAGGGGTCCACCACTAAGGCCTTACTGGCAAAAGAAAAGAGAGAAACTGCAGTTCTACTAACCTGAGCATCCTGCCTCATGAGCGCATCATCCAGATAATTGCCTTCGTCCCTACCACCCTGAGAAAAACAAAGCAAAGAGAAACAGTCAGTATCCATGAAAATTGGGGGGTGGGGGGAAGCATTGTCAAGACAATGTCTGGAACCTAAGGACATGGTAATTAGAAGGAATGCCAACAGGGGTCACACTTCCAGCCTAGGGAGGAATGACAGATGTCCTCTGAATGTGCTTCCATTATTCCTATGGCTCTAATCTGTACACAGAGAACATTACCAACCAAAGAGCCAGAGGTTTCTGAATGCTGCCTAGTGTCTCTCCCAGTAGAAGGGGAAGGACAAGGAACACTGCCTGCTGACTGCCCCTCCTCTGTCTCCTCCCCTGCATCACCTCCTCCCACTTCCCTGTCCTCTGAGCTGACCAAAGCCTTCCTAACTGGTGAATCTACACTGCTTAGTTCTGCCAAATAGGAGCTGGGAACAGAAGAGAATCAAGAGTCTAGGACCCTTGGGACACCTGGGTAGCTCAGTTGTTAAGCATCTGCCCTCGGCTCAGGTCATGATCTCAGAGTCCCGGGATTGAGCCCCGCATCAGGCTCCCTGCTCGGTGGGAAGCCTGCTTCTCCCTCTCTCACTCTCCCTGCTTGTGTTCCCTCTCTAGCTGTGTTTCTCTCTATCAAATAAATAAAAATCTTAAAAAAAAAAAAAGAGTCTAGGACCAGCCCTGGGGCTTAAGGAGCATGTGAAAATGCCCCATCCCTCACCAACACCAGCTCCCAGGGAGGGCGGGGTTGAAGCCTTGGAGGAACACCAATGCCACCAAACAGGTGACTTTCCTCTGGTTTGTTAGACTGTTTTTATTTGTCATGCTGTTTCAATATTCTATGGTCTATGCATGGCTTGGCAAAATGCCAAATCTGGGAGGTGTAGGAAATAAGGAAAGCAGGCCAGCATTTTTAAGTATCAGAGATAGAGGACAAGTCGGGTTGGAGATGATTTCAAGGGTCCTACTTTATTGGAAGAAAAGCAATGGTATTCAGAGAAACAGGCAAGTCAGGAAGATGAGAGGGTTTGGGGTGGGGGGAGGGAAATGGTTCAGGTTTAGGTTAGGGTGCCCAATTTGAGGAAGCACCTTAAAAGGCAGGGAGAAATAGAGGCTCATACTCAGGAAGGATGTCAGGATAAAGACAAAATTGGGAAGTCATGTGAAATATCTCACGGATGCGTCTCTTTTATTTTCTGGTGCCCCTGTTCCCACACTAGCCCAGTCCTGCTTTATTTCTCATCTGGAATATTGAAGTAACTTCCTACCGGACCCCCCCAGCTTCCAGTTCAACTGATCTTACACATCACTATTACATTACTCTTCTGAAAATGCAATTCACTCCAGTGCTCCCAAACCTTCAGTGGCTCCCTACTGCTCTTCCAACAAGGGATCCCAGTTCATCCTTCCACCTGGCTCCTAGAATTACCTGCCAGCTGCTCAGTCAGTTGTTCCCTGAACACACACCACACCCCATGTTTCCTGCCTCCTTGTGTCTTTCTGACTGCTCCTCTCACCTGTGATACATCCACCTACACCTCTGCCTCGTTGTCCTAGCAAGCCTTCAGGTCCTCTGCGAACCCGCACCTGTCACAAAGGTTCTTCTCTGTTTCTGTGACCAGACTCTCTCCTTGAACCTTCCTTCTACTCTGTTCCTCTCCCTGGGCACTTTTCCTGCCTTTATTACAGCAACCTGTGTACTTGATATATTCCTTTACGGCAAGATAAACTCGTAAAGCCTGGAGGCTGTCTCAGTGCACCAGGTGGCAAGGGTTATCTGGCACATATTAGGTGCTTGGATATACACATTTGAATAACTGGGTATGCATGACTACCCAGAGTTTCTAAAAGAAAGAAGATGAAAACAGATGATGGGGCCAAGAACAACACTGGGGTAATATTCACATTTGGGAGGGCAAAAGGATGAGAAAGATTGGAAAGGAGGCTACAGAGTGAGCAGCCCAGTAGAACTCAACCCCCATCAGAAGCAGCCCACAGGGCGCCTGCCTTCAGCTCAGGTCATGATCTCAGGGTCCTGGGATCGAGGTCCGTGTCCGGCTCTCTGCTCGGCAGGGAGCCTGCTTCCTTCTCTCTGCCTGCCTCTCTGCCTACTTGTGATCTCTCTCTGTGTCAAATAAATAAATTAAATCTTTAAAAAAAAAAAAAAGCAGCAGCCCACAGAGGGAATAACTCACAGCGGACAGAGACACCAGAACCCTCTGGAACATGAATGACGTGTCGGAGCGAATGTCATCTTCAAGGCTTCGCCCATATTCTGGCAAGAGAACAAAATTCCCTGCATCAGAACAGACTCCTGCCCAGCCCTGTGTCCTGCTCGGGGACCGTCTGCCCCCCACCCCCACCCGCACCCCCAGGATTAGCCAGTTTGCTGAAGCAGCTGCTCATGACGGTTTTCACCTTGCACATGCTTTTTTCCAAAACTGAACTTTGATAAAATGGCCACGGTAAGTTTAGCTTCTCATTGCAGAGGAAACAAGCTGTTCCTTAACATGGGAGGTTGAGGAAGGCTGTGACTATGATTCTCCCTCTGCAGTTCCAACTGTCCAGGGCTCTATCCTCACCATGGTTCCCAGTGACACAGAGAAGGGGGACGGTTGAAAGGAAAACGGAGCAGTTTCTGAACCCATTTCTGGGGACTTGCAGGGAACCGTCAAGCCCAAATTCTAACATGTGCCTTCTCTGCTGCGGCACTCCCTTGAGAGTTTCCCCAGAGAAGTTCCAACTCTTCACAGCCCCTCGGGGTTAGAAAACCTATATTCAGCAGACGTGGGGATCTGAGTGCTTGAGCCAAGCTCCCAAAGTCTAGTATCTCCTGCTCTGAGCACTTACCAAAAAACTCTTATATTTACTGTTTTGTTTTCTTTCTACCAGAGTAGTGCATGTTTGCTATGGGAAACGTGGGGAAAAACAAATAAATAAAATGAAGGTGGAAAAAAACCCCCACAAAACTCCACCATAATCCAGTTACTAGAACGTAATAATATCCTTCAATGCACATTTTGGTGACTACACAATTCTCCACCGTGTGGGTGCGCCTTAGTTGGCTTAGCCGGTCTGCTACTGCTGGACATTTTAGCTCTTACAACAATACCAAATAAAGGCTGTAGGATCGAAATGTTTGTTTTCAATGTTTAAAATTGCCTTCTTAGTGCAAAAAGGCATATTTTAATGGCTCTTCATAAGCACCCTCTGGAGATTTTTAAGAGGGCAGTAAATATCTTTCTGAGATGGCTGAGGGGTACAGAGTCCCATCTGGAGGGAAGAAGTTGGGCTAGACAACCCCTCCAGGCCATTCCCTGGAATGCTAAGATTCAGTGGTCCCACCACTTCTGAACAAACACATTTGATTCTCTGATAATAAGGAGTAACCTTCCAATTACAGGATCATAAAACACAACACTGGGTGGCTTCAATGGAGTGGCATCTTAACCAGAAAAGTCTGGAGAAGCCAAAGACTCACTTCCCTAGACAGGGATCTGCCTGGAACTGAGGCTCCCTCGCAGTCAGTGTTCCTATACGAGGAGAGTTTAATCAGTAGATAATGATTTACTTCTCAAATTTACTCGTTCACTTCTCAAATCACAATGAAGCCTCAACGGGGCCACTGAGGACACTACATACGAAGCTGGTAGGTCTGGTTGATGCGCCGGATCTCCTCGGGCGTCCGGGAGGCCAGGATCTCAATCAGGCAGCCCTCATCCGTGCCAGCTCCCTACACATGAAACCCAGAGGAGAGGGAGTTAGAAACCAGTTAACAACGGTGGATCCCAGACATACAGGCCTGTGTAGCCAGGAATCCACAGAGAATAAAGACAACCCACCAGGTTCTAGCAATAGGATTTGCTAATTTTAATTGTCCTGCCCAAATTCCAATGTGTTTACCATAACTGTTTTTAGTAATCACAAACATTTATGGGCTGTTTCTACTGGACGGTCATTGTCCCAGGTCAGCACAGTGTCTGCCCTCTGGAGGTTGATCTCTCCTTGACTGCTCCTGTGCTTTTTTCTTCAGGGCAGAATCTCCTGGCAAAAGATCGTTAACCTCTTTACTTTCCCGGAACCTCTACGAGGCTATTTGCGGACATAGTTGGGGAGGGTATCTGTATTTGATTTCGTAGCTGGTCATTCAAAACTGGCAGACCCCAGTCTAGGACACAGTGGACCCAGCACTGAGGGAGGCCAAGAAACTTTTCCGACAGTTCCGAGCCTACAGCAGACCCAGAGGCTCCACCGTGTTGCCCATAAAGTTTCGTATCTCAAAAGCAGCTAACACTAGAAAGTTCATAGAGATGCACTACAGACACAACTGTCACCACTCCTTACGGAGCCCCAGGAAAGAGCCAATGACCACATCCCTTTGTCGAAAACAGCTCTTAAGTGACAAGTGCTGTAATGCAATGCCATGTTACTGTGCTGTCATCAAGAGGGAAAATCTCTCTCCTGTGCCCCACCCTCCCCACTCTCACAAGGCTTTTGTCACTCTTGAGGAAGCTGGTGAGTGGTTGCGGGAGAGGAGGGCCACACACCTTCATGGCCCTTCGCAGCTCCTGCACGTCGTACAGCACGGTGGGCGTCATCATCCCCACGATCACCCGCTCAAAGTTGCCACTCAGTTCTGACTTCAAGTCGTCTATCAGGTCCTGCAAAGCAAGCAGGTTCTGTGTAACCGCCACGCTAACTTAAACCAGCCGCTCTCCAAGTATGGGCCCAGGATGCCTGCGGTCTCCAGACCCCTTTGGGGGGCCTGCCAGATTGAAGCTCTCTTCATGATAATGCGAAGACAT
Organism: Spilogale gracilis; assembly: GCA_004023965.1. Lineage (NCBI taxonomy): Eukaryota > Metazoa > Chordata > Mammalia > Carnivora > Mephitidae > Spilogale > Spilogale gracilis. Next base: position 32,419 of record PITA01007798.1, on the reverse strand, counting down.
TTTTGCCATTTCGTTGCTCTTCTCTCACAGTTGTACAGTGGAGTTTTGCTAAGGCCACTGGACACATCTACTTTTCCACAATTATATTAAAAGGCTTATATTAAAATGCCCCCTTTCCAACTACATATCTGTACAAGACCAGATCTTCTTCTTATTACTTCAACCAGAACCATGCATCACTGCAAACAATGCAGAAGCACACAGAAAAATCCAACTGTTCCCCGTTAAGCTAGGCATTATAGAATTTTGCAAAATGTAAAACAATGCCAATTTTCTCACTGAATGTTTTTGACTTGGAATATACAGCTATTTTTCATAAAAGTGTTATTTATGTTAATATGTGTTTGTTTTTTAAATAAGTTAATAGATGTATCCATTTTTTAAATGCGTTTTAATTTCTAATATGGCAAATCTCAATAGATATAATCCACAAAAACAAAAAATCCTAAGTTAAGAGTGCAAAAGGGTCTTGAGATCAAAAGTTTGTAGACACTGACTTAAAGGTACTCACTCACTTGGCCATGTACTCTGAATATATTTCCAACTCAATAATCACCTATGGCATTTTTAACAGCTACTAAAATTTCTATATGTGGGTGCAATATAATTTCTTTCATCAGTCCCGTTTCTATTTTTCTATTTTCTATACCATTATGTATAGATGCATTTAGCTGTATCTTTGTGATCATTCGTGATTATTTCTTAAGACTCAATTCCTAAACAAAATGTAACTCTTTGGGCAAAGGACAAAATTCTAAAAAAGCTTATTCACATCTCCTCCTGGAACAGATCAGAGAGTTTAAGAACCCACTTAAGTTCAACCCAAATAAGCTGAGATACTGTTCAAGTCAGATCTCTGACTCTCAAAAACCTATTACACAGCCCCTATATTTCAATCTCTTGCACGTATTTTTTATGTCAAATCCACACACATTCCATGAATGAACAAATTAGTGCTCAATCCATTAATGCTGGGTGTGTTAACAAACTGCCATCAGATTAGCTTTGTTCTGAGGCTGAATATTCCAGTTCACACATCACATGTGTATTCACACCACTTTGTGCTCATTAAATGACTTTGGGACGGAAAAGAGTTTCAAATGCCCAAAAAACAGTCTGAGCTCTGAAGAATCCCATTCCCCACAGGGGTCCCAGCCAACACTGGCATGTAGCAGCACTGGGGGATCGCTGAGCCAGCTTGGTCCCAGTTAGCACTTTAGTGCTAGTCTTCGAGAAGCAGTTGCAGTCGGACTAAGGTTTCTTGAGGACAGAAACATTTATCAGTTTATCAGAGTGACTCTACTCCGAGATCTAAAACACTCATTGATAATGCTTCCTTCAATGAAAAGATTCTTGCTAATCACACAGCTCGGTTTTCAGGGAGGAGGAAAGTTTGGGTGGAATGGCTCTGGTGAGTGAGTTGTTGAAAACAGAGTTTAAAAGAGGGTCCCTGCGGGGTGCATGATTCAGACCAGAAGGGGTGAGCGACACCCTCTGAATGCATAAGCTAAGGAATTATATACATGTTTGTAAACACACTGGCCCCATTCTAGAATTTGACAGGGTGTCCCTCAACTGAGGATCATCAAAGGAATGAACACGTGCAACAAATGTTTATGTGGAAGAGTCAGAAAAGACTCTAAATCCTAGGAGAGACTGTTTAAAACAAACTAGATATAAATAAATACTGCTTCATCAAGAGTAGCCTAAAACGTAGTCTGACCAGGATCGGGGACGCAGTGCTGGAAGCTCAGCCCGCAGCGTGCTCACGAGGGGGCGGCAGAGTCCACTGAGCCCCAAGTCCCTGCAAGGAGCTGAGTGGGACAACACCAAGAGCGCCACCAAGTGGAGGGACATGCTGAAAACTTCTTTGAACAAGGCAAGGATCCACTTTTGAAAACCCAGGGCCACTTCAGGAATCTAGCTGGGGAAGAGACTGCTCCCAGCTGCCTGACAGATTCTTTGTTGGCCCCTGGAGGTGGGGAGGCTGCGGCCTACCCTGCCGATGGTGCTTTTGTAGGCCGTCCTGATTTCCTGGCGCTGGGCTGTGTTGCGGTAGGCGAGGACGCGGATGATGGCATCTTCATCAGTGCCTGGCAGACAGCAGGGACAGTGAGTGAGGTAATGTGAGAGAACAGTGAGAAAACTGGTTCCCCCAGGACACTAGCGTCACCCAAACACATACAGAGACCTTTTTAAGAAAAGAGGTCCTGGGGGCACCTGGGTGGCTCAGTGGGTTAAAGCCTCTGCCTTCAGCTCAGGTCCTGATCTCAGGGTCCTGGGAGGACCTGCATCGGGCTCTCTGCTTGGCGGGGAACCTGCTTCCTCCTCTCTCTCTGCCTGCCTCTCTGCCTACCTGTGATCTCTCTCTCTCTGTCAAATAAATAAATAGGGGCTCAGTTGGTTAAGCGACTGCTTTCGACTCAGGTCATGATCCTGGAGACCCAGGATCAAGCCCCAGATCAGGCTTTCTGCTCGGCGGGAGGCCTGCTTCTCCCTCTCTCAGTCCCTCTGCTTGTGTTCCCTCTCTCGCTGTGTTTCTCTCTGTCAAATAAATGAATAAAATCCTAAAATAAATAAATAAATAAATAAATAAATAAATAAATAAATAAATAAAATCTCAAAAAAAAAAAAAAAAAGAGAGAGAGAGAGAGAGAGAGAAAGAAAGAAAGAAGAAAAAGATAACTGCTTTAAAAAAAGAAAAGAGGTCCTGGGATGCCTGGGTGGCTCAGCCAGTTAAGCATCTGTGTTCAGCTCAGGTCATGATCCCAGGGTCCTGGTTCAAGTCCCACATTGGGCTCTTAGCTCAGTGGGGAGCCTGTTTCTGCTTCTCCCTCTGTTCCTCCGCCACTCATGGTTACTATCCCCCCGCAAAATAAATAAATAAAATCGTTAAAAAAAAAAAGAGGTCCTTCTTCAGTAGGCTTGTCTATTTTTTCAGGAACTGGACACTAGATTTGAGTCTTAGCCTCTCTTTTAATCAACCCTTTACCACTGAACACAAAAGCTAACTTCTCTGAGCATCTGCTTCCTTACCCAGAAATGTTAGGGATCACAGCCCTTTCCTTCACAGGGCTGCTGCTCTGTGTTCCATAAAACAAGGCAATGAATTCCTTAGCGCAATGCCCCACAGTGACTATATATTCACTAAATGCTGACCGGGACTGTGCTTTATCCCTTCTCTGCAATTCATTTCTTTTGGTTCTCTTATATCTTCTATGTTCTTGCTTTTTTCTCCTTTTTTTCTCTTTTTAAAGATTTTATCGGGACACCTGGGTGGCTCAGTTGGTTAAGCCACTGCCTTTGGCTCAGGTCATGATCCCAGAGATCCGGGATCCAGCCCCACATCAGGCTCCCTGCTCGGCGGGAAGCCTGCTTCTCCCTCTCTCACTGACCCTGCTTGTTTTCTATCTTTAGCTGTGTTTCTCTCTGTCAAATAAATAAAATCTTAAAAAAAAAATATTTTATCTATTTAAGAGAGCGAGTGAGAGTGGCAGAGGAGAGGGAAAAGCAGACTCCCTGCTGAGCAGGGAGCCCAAAGTGAGCAAAGCCAAAGGCAGATGCTTAACTGACTGAGCCACCCACGTGCCCCTATCCTCATTTTTAATCTTGTTATCATTTCCTCTGAGTTTTGAAATGATTTAGACTCTTACTCTGCACTCTGCAGGGTTTTTTCCTTCCTTAATTTCAGTATAATCAGAGAACAGTATGTATTAGTTTCAGGTGTACAATATAGTGATTCAACAATTCTGTACATCGCTGAATGCTCATCACTACTGTACTTGATCCCTTCACTGATTTCACTTGGCACTTGCGGGGTTTTAATGAGCTGCTCCCTGCATGCAGAGATCGGTAAATGTATTTTTCATTTCCAAGCTAATTTTCCTGACCTCAGATGGTTCCCTTTTGATAAATGCTGATGAACTCCCCCTGAGCAATATCCTACCAGAACTTCATGAGAATTACCAATTTGAAACATTCTAAATTTTGTTTGTCTGTTTCTTGCAGAAACTTTTACTAGGGGGTGGAGGAGGCTTCATTCTGATTTTTCAAAATGGGTCCCCTGTCATGGTTAACAGCTGGATGTCTCAACCTGTATGGGAAACTGTGAGGCACTAGAGAAGAGATTCTATTGGGATATTTCAGGGAGAAATGAAAAAAAAAATCTAGATTTACCATAGTTATTCTTTATAAGATTAGAGAGCCAGAAAAGTGTAAGCTGTAGGGAGAAGTATAGAACTTTGTTTATATATCTCAGGGACCTACATGCTGTTCTCTTAAAAAAAAAAAAAAAAAAAGAGGCATCTGAATGCAACCTCCCTGTTGCCCTTCAGAACTCTCAGCAGGGGAAGATCCATCTTTCCCTCACCCTTGTTTCTATAAAAGACATCATCCTTCTTTCAGTCAGTCAGGTTTGAGCCCTCAAAATAGCTTTGATTCCCCCCATCCTTCTCATTCAAATTTCCTGCAAAGACATAAAATCTAACTCTAAAATCTTTTTTGCATCGGTCCCCTCTTTGATTCCTACCACTACTACTCCAATTCAGGATTTCAGGGGCTTAGACACATGTAACGCCTGGTATTCTTATCTCCTAATTGGTCTTTCCAAAGTCTTGACAGATTCATTTTCCTAAAAAGAAAAACTCTCAGCGGGTCCCTCCACTGCTCAGGAATACACGATGCCCCTCCCCCGCCCTGTCTGCCGGATCTACTACAAGTATAGCAGTACTTGGCTCTTGAGACTTCCTACAATATCCCATTCACTGTTGTAAATATCCACAGGAAAGGATTATCAGGCATCCAAATTCACAGATTTAGCTCTTAAATTATTGCACTTGATTCAACTGTACTGCACTCCTTTCTCCTGACTTACTTCATTCTCAGTCTATTGGTTTATATGTCCCTCTAGTCACCCCACTGAGTGTCATGATTGTAGCACTGGTTTTCTAGCCAATGCCTTTGGGCCATCGGCCCATGTCTACAGGTGGCCTGCTCAGTGGCAGCCCCAGGACTTCTCTTTGGTACCAGTCAACTCCTGCTTTCTCAATCTCCCGCTGCAAGCCACCTTCCCATGTATTTATTGTGACTCCCCTAAGCCTCAGCTAAACTGGAAAATGGGACAATGCTCACACGCATCCCAAGCCTTTGCTCACGCTATTACATCCACCTGAAATGCATTCTCTCTTACCTGTACTGAAACAACTTATCTTGCAAAAGCCTAACTCAAATTCTACATCCTCTGAGAAGTTTTGCTTGATGCCCCCAAATTAAATGTGATCTCCTCTCTGAACCTAATGGGATCTCATTTGTGCCCATCCTATCACTATCATATTCTGATAGCTATTATTACCCTATTACAGTTATTTCTGAGCACGCCTTACCCATCGGATATCCATGAACTCGTTGGACTAGGTTTTATCATTCTTATCTCCTCCAGCTGTCTGCCTTACACTGGTCCCCACACAGCCGACACTGACAAGAACTGGTTGCCAAATGTCTCCTGACTTTTATTTTGAGACTTCTGAGAGCCATGTGGTCCACATTCTGAATTACAATATTCTTGATATACCAAAGTAGGAGAACATGAGAAAAGAGTGGGCCAAGCACACTTTCCATCTTATTTATGAAAAAGGGAAAATGAGGAGAAGGACTATTGGTTCAGAACAATGTTCCATTCGGAGATGGGCAGCAGGAGAGCACGGGGACTTAAACTCTAGCTCTGGAGTCCCACTGCCTAGGTCTGACTGCCTGGAATTACCTAGAATCCTGACTCTAACACCTCCTAGCTCTGAGATGTCAGCTAACCTCCCTAAATCTCACTCTCACAGCAGTAAAACAAGCTGCTATTATTGTTCTTGTCATATTTGTTGCTAGTAACATCAGGCCTAAGTAAGAGAAGCTCTTTCAGGGGAGAAAAACTGGCTTCATGATCAAATGTTTTTAACCAAATTGCAAGGAGATTATAAATAGCAGCTACGACTCTGGCCAACCATCCACGCCGGCAAGAGCAGCCCGAGCGCCCGTGTGACAACGCCCACTGGAGGCCTTTGCTGCTGAGTGTGACTCATGGCTCAGTTCCACTTACTACGTGACTTCGCTTCCCTGGGTCTCAGCTTCACATTCATGAAATGGACTGAAAACAACAAGAGCAATCGTTGCTTTCACTACATTGCTGGGCTGTCTTGTACACACCCATCGAGATAGTATTTGTGAAAGTGCTTTGTAAACTCTGGTACCACACATATGCAGCATTAACTGGAAAACAGATACACGTCTTAAGTTATACAAATACATTTATAATATTCTCATGCAAAATAGATATAGATGGGGGAAATCCCAAATGAGTGCATTAAATGTTAATTCTGTAAGGAAAGTGAGTAATGAATACCCTCCCACCTAATCTGTCTTAAAAGCCAACTTGTTACCACCGTATTTTTTTAGAGACCTACTCATTTTTTGCCAGCAGGCACAGCACCCTCTGTGTGACTATGTGATGCACAACACAGAAGGGTGTGTTCCCAGGGCGCCTGGGTGGCTCAGTTGGTTAAGCAACTGCCTTCAGCTCAGGTCGTGATCCCGGAGACCCAGGATCGAGCCCCACATTGGGCTCCCTGCTCTGCGGGAAGCCTGCTTCTCCCTCTCTGTCCCTCTCCTTGTGTTCCCTCTCTGGCTGTGTTTCTCTCTGTCAAATAAATAAAATCTTTAAAAGAAAAAAAAAAGAATAAGGGTGTGTTCCCTTCTAGTGGGACACTTACCAAGCCCCTTCATGGCCTTCCTCAGGGTCTGGGCATCTTCAGTGGCACTGAATGCCGAAGCAGCTTTGATGGTGCCTCCTTTGGCTGCCTGAGCACACAGAGAAAGACGTGACTTAGCGGCATCACCTCCTTAAGCACACATCTGCTGAGCACCCACCTATTCTAGACACTATTCTAGCTGCTGGGGATACGGCAGTGAGCATGATAGATGAGGCTCTTGCTCCTATGGAGCTGATGCTCTAGTTCAGGAGGAAACAGACCGTAAACAAGCCAACGAACAAATACATACATGGTGTCCATTGGTAGGAAGTGCTAAGGAGCAGATAGAAAGGTCCCAGAAGGGCTGCTCTGAGCAGTGACATTTAGGCTGAGATCTGAATGGTGTGAAGCAGCTGACCATGAAAAGATAGGGAGTTTGGGGGTGGGGTGGTGGTGGTGGTGGTATTATAGGCAGAGGAAACAGCCAACGCAAGGGCCTGAGGCTGGAACTAGCTTGTACACGAGAAGCAGGACAGAAGCCAGTGTGGCCAAGGAGGACAGGAGTAAGCTAAGTTCCACTACCACCTGTGCTGTAATCTTGCCCCCCCCCCCCCCCCGAGAAAGGAACAAATTAGAACTGAATCCAATCAAGCCCCTAGAGCCAATTACCAATTTACA
>PITA01007798.1:0-24907 GCA_004023965.1 Spilogale gracilis | reverse complement strand
AGGGGAAACAACAGCTTAAAAGAGATTTTAAAAGGCATATCAATAATCATAATTTGGATCCTGAACCAACACTAAAAATGAGTTATGAGACAACTGGGAATCTAAACACTGACTTGGTATTTGATGACATTAAGGAATCAGCATTAACCTTTTTAGGTATGATAATGGTACTGTGCTTATATTTTATTTTTAAGAGTTTTTTTTAAGATTTTATTTATTTGACAGAGAGAGACACAGTGAGAGAGGGAAAACAAGCAAGGGGAATGGGAGAGGGAGAAGTAAACTTCCTGCAGAGCAGGGAGCCCGATGTGGGGCTCAAACTCAGGACCCCAGGACCGTGACCTGAGCCAAAGGCAGACACTTAATGACTGAGCCACCCAGGAGTCCCTATTTTTAAGAATTTAAATCTTATATAGACTGACAGGGTTTACAGGTGAGAGGATAAGGTGTCCAGAATTTGTTACAAAATAACACAGTTCGGGAGAAGTAAGTGGCGATAAGGAAGAAACAAGGCTGACCATGAGTTAATAATTACTGGTAGGCACACAGGGGTTCTTTTTAATACTCAGTCTACTTTCCTATGTGTTTACACTTTTCCATAATAAAAGTTTCAAAAACGAAAAAGGAAGAAAGAAAATCAGAGAGGTGGGCTGGGGCCAGAACAAGGCAGCTCTCACTGGGTAAGGGGTTTATAGTCTGTCCTAAGCAATGGGAAGCTACTGGCAGGTTTTAAGCAAAGGGATGATGGGGTGTGTTCTGATTTTCATGTTAAAAAGATCTCTCAGGGGCTGCCTGGGTGGCTGAGTGGGTTAAAGCCTCTGCCTTCAGCTCAAGTCATGATCTCAGGGTCCTGGGATTGAGGCCTGCGTCAGGTTCTCTGCTCAGCAGGGAGCCTGCTTCCTCCTCTCTCTTTGCCTGCCTCTCTGCCTACTTGTGATTTCTTTCCCTGTCAAATAAATAAATAAATACATAAATAATCTTTAAAACGATCTCTCAGGCTGCTGAAGGGAGAGGCAGAGATCAGTTGAGAATCTGGAGCAAGCCCCAGGGATATGATACTAGACAAGGGTGAAAGATTTGAAACAGGAAGAAACAGCGGACTCAGCACATGTTTTGGAGCAAAGGCGACAGAACTTGCTGATGGATGGACGTGGGAGGTGAGGAAAGAAAACAATCAAGTGTAATTCTGAATCTTTCTCCTGAGCAGCCAAGTGCAGAATGGTGTCATTTACCTGGATAGGGAAAACTAGAGGACTACCAGATTTGGCATCAGGACCACAGGGGGCAGTGGGAGTGGGATTTTGAAGTTCTATTTTCAAAATGTTAAGCTTGGGATGTCCATTAAACATTCAAGTGGAGTTATCAAAAGGACAGCTGGTTATAAAACATAAGTAGAAGTCAAGTTGAGACACATCAGTGTGGATAGTATTGGATAAAATGATCTAGGGAGAAAGTGGTTTCAAGAATAGGGTCCTAGGACAAGCCTGGGCCTCCCTAGTGGTAGAGGTCAAGGAGAAGAGAGTCCAGAAAAGGATGATCAAGAGATTAGTCCTTGGGGCACCTGGGTGGCTCTGCCTCAGGTCATGGTCTCAGGGTCCTGGGATCAAACCTCATGTCAGGCTCCCTGCTCTGTGAGGAGACTGGTTCTCCCTCTCCCTCATCCCTTCCCCCAGCTTGTGCTCTCTCTCTCTCTAATAAATAAAATCTTGAAGAAAGGAAGGCAGGAAGGGAGGAAGAGAGGAAGGGAAGAAGGAAGGAAGGAAGGATCAGTCCTTGAAGTAAAAGGAAAAACAGGATAGCATGTTGTCCAGAGCCTAAGGAAGGAGGGAGTGGTCAGTGCCTGCCAAGGGTAGTGGAAGAGGAGGACACAGAAGGGATGGTCAGATTTGGCAACATAGAGGTTCCCTGACCCTGACTAGACCTGTTACAGTGGAATGGAGGAGACTGAAGCCTTACTGAGTAGGTAGAGGGGAAAATGAAAGTCATGAGGAGGAGAGAGCCACTCTAGACAACAGAGATGGTGACTAGCATCACTAGAAAAGATCAAATGTCTTTTTTTTTTAAAGATTTTATTTATTTATTTGACAGAGACAAACACAGCAAGGGAGGGAATACAAGCAGAGCGGCTGAGAGAGGGAGAAGCAGGCCTCCCGCCAAGCAGGAAGCCTGATGTGGGACTCGATCCCAGGTCTCCAGGATCATGATCTGAGCCAAAAGCAGTCGCTTAACCAACTGAGCCACCCAGGCGCCCCAAGATCGAATGTCTTAAAGTAAGATGCACTCTGATGTATACAAGGGATTAAAAGTTAGTGAATGTGAGGTGAAAGATCTACACTCTGAGAACTATGAAACACTGATGAAAGAAAATGAAGATAACACAAACAAATGGAGAGATATTCCATGTTCATGGACTGGGAGAACAAATATTGTTAAAATGTACACACTACCCAAAGAAATCTACAGATTTACTGCAATCCCTATCAAAATACCAACAGCATTTTTCACAGAACTAGAAGAAATAACTGTAGAATTTATATGGAACCATGGAAGATCCTGAATAGCCAAAGTAATCTTGAAAAAAAAAAAAAAAGAACAAAACTGGAGTTATCACCATCTCAGATTTCAAGGTATACTATAAACTATAATAATCAAAACAATATGATACTGGCACAAAAACAGACAGACCAATGAAACAGAATAGACAGCCCAGAAATAAACCCATGATTATACAGTCAATTAATCTTCAAGAAAGAAGGCGATAATATGCAATGGAAAAAAGTCTCTTCAACAAATGGTGTTGGCAAAACTCGCCAGTTGCATGCAAAAGGATGAAACTGGGCCACTTTCCTATACACAGAAATAAACTCAAAATGGACTAAAGGCCTAAATGTGAGACCTGAAACCATAAAATTCCTAGAATGAAAACATAATCTCTTTGACATCAGAGGTAGAAACATTTTTCTAGATGTGCCTCCAAAGGCAAGGAAAACAAAAGCAAAATTAAATTACTGGGACTACACCAAAATGGAAAAAAAAGCTTTTGTACAGTGAAGGGAACCACCAACAAAACAAAGAGACAGCCCACTGAATGGGAGAAGATATTTCCAAATGATATAACTGATAAGGGGTTAAGATCCAGAACATATACAGAATCTATTGTAGAGAGCAAAATGGAGTCTCTCATGCCAAGCAGTGATGCAAGCAGTTAAGGTACTGCAGCTAGGAGGGATCACCGGGACCAATGTCAGCTGCCTCCCCAGAACTGATAATGAGCAGAACCAGAGGAGGTCGGCCGAGACCCAAAACTGATTAAATCCATTTTGGTAGCAAACTGTCAGACTCTTCAGACATGACTCTTCTATGTCTGACCACTTAAAAAAAGCAACTGCTGCCCAAGGCTCTGCCTGATGGATCTCCAGACAGAACCCAGATACTTCCCTGCTTGAACATCAGAGGCAATAAGTGCCAAGTGCTGACCCGGACAAGACTTTGAGGCTTTATCTCAACTGTGCACCCGCAGACTGACTTCATGTTTGGTTCCTTAACTTCCTATGCTCTTCTGTTATCCTGTTTGTTGTGTGGCTTGTCTTCTGTCCTGCTTTGTGTGCTGTGGAAGAAGCCAAGTTTAATCACATGTGAATTGTCATTGAGTTTGGAATCCTGAACCTGCATTATCATTGTGATTTAATGTTGCTTTATGACTGAACAAAGATGACACTGTAGAAAGACACAATTCATGTGTGCACCTTCATAGAGTGCTCATGACATCTATACAGCTCAATATCAAAAAATCAAATATTCCAATTAAAAATGAGCAGAAGACACGAACAGACATTCTTCCAAGAAGACATACAGATGGTCAATGGACACAAGAAGGCGCTCAATATCACTCATCATCAGGGAAATGCAAGTCAAAATCACAATGAGATACCACCTCACATCTGTCAGAATGGCTAAAATCAAGAACACAAGAAACAACAAGTGCTGGTGAGGTTGTGAAGAAAAAGGAACCCTTGTTGCAGCCGGTAGGAATGGAAATTGATGCAGCTACTGTGGAAGACAGTATGGAGGTCTTCAAAAAGTAAAAATAGAACTACCATATGATTCAGTAATTGCACTTCTGGGTATTCCAAAGAAAGCAAAAACACTAACTCAAAAGGATATATGTGGCCCCATATTTATTGCAACACTATTTACAATAGCCAAAATATGGCATCAGTCCAAGTGTCCATCGCCATAGATGAATGGATAAAGAGCATGTGGTAGATATAATCCAATGGAATATTACTCAGGCATAAAAAGAATGAGGGGCACCTGGGTGGCTCAGTCAGTTAAGTGGCTGCCTTCAGCTCAGGTCATGACCCCAGGGTCCTGGAATTGAGTCCTACAGAGGGCTCCCTGCTCAGCAGGGAGTCTTTTTCCTCCCCCTCTGTTCCTCCTACCCACTCGTGCTCAATCTCTCTCTTTCCTCTCTGAAATAAATAAATAAACTTTAAAAATAAATAAATAAAAAATAAAGGGTTCACAAGCTGAGAGTAAGGCTAAATTTAGGGCTCAGGTCACATAGTAGGTCTGTTTCTCTTGACTTTTCCGATAACATATTTTTTGGTAAATGATGCTAGGATGTTACAGTGATGGGAGGAAACAGAATAGGGAGATGATATCAACTGTTGCAAAGTGAGAAGGGTTTTACATCTTATATAAGTCTTGGTTGAAATGTACCCAAAGCCTTGTGCCCACGACTCAGTAAAATCTAATATTCATGGACAGAGTTCTGTCTCCTCTACCTCACTCTTGGGGTCACCAACACTATAAAGGGATTGGAAATTTCATCTGTGGGTCTTTGTAAAGGAGATACAGCAGGCTACAGTGAGAAGTAGTAAAGCTTAGTAGGGGAACACGAACATTGGAGTGGAAGAGATCCAGCTTTGAATCTTGGCTTCAACCAAGATTGGGCTGTCAATAGGCAGAGTTTCCTTTTTCTAACCTGCACATTAAGAATAACGATATCACTAAACACCAAAACACTAATTCAAAAATTCAAACTCAGTGGCTATCATAATTATTAAATATGACTTCAACAAGATCTCCACAATAAATATAAAAGTGAAGATTTTTATGTCTATTTCTGATATCTCTTAATGTAAGCCTATGTAGTAATGCCAAAGCAAAAACCAGAACAAAGCATTTGTACAGGTGCCAAAAGAAATGTAGAATAGATCAGAGGCTCTCTGATGATTTAATTTCATGCAAGAATATAATATGAACCATCTAGACAAACGGAGGATTTTTATGCCCTTAGGGAAGTTCCCGAGGAAGACAGACTTTGCTCACTGTGGCCCACATCGAGTCCATGCAAAGGCCTCAGGCAGCAGAGAGTATGGGTCTTGTTGGCTGCAAGGCCTTGTCGGCCTTCACCTTCTAGATATGGTCAGCATCTAGCACTTAGTCATGACCCTCTATGCACCTGACAGAGGAAAGTAGAAATCCATGACATTAACTTCCGTGGGCACTGTCACAGGCTGAATTGTAACCCCCCTAAAGATATGTTGAAGTTCTAACCCCCAGGACCTCAGAATGTATCCTTATTTGGAAATAGGGTCATTGCAGATGCACTTACTTATATTAAGATGAGGTCATTCTGGAGAAGGGTGAGCCCCTAATCCAGTGTGATTGGTGTCCTTATCACGTGCACACACAGACACACAGGGCAAACACGACATGACACCGAAGGGAGAGATTGTAGCTAAGCCTAAGACTGCCAGAAAACCCCCAGAAGCCAGCAAGAGGCAAAGAAGGAGTCACCTATAGGTTGCAGAGGGATCCTGACCCTGCCAACGCCTTGATTTTGGATTTCTGGCCTCCAGAACAAATTTTTAAGTCACCCAGTTTGTTAAGACAGCACTAGGAAAAAAAAAAAAAGACAGCACTAGGACATTAATACAGGTTCTTTCATTCTTTTCTTCTACTATGCATCCGTCCTAATAAACAAACTGGTGATCTGCTGTCAAAATTCCAACATGGCCTAACTCAGCCGTTGGCTCCACTATGAGACAGATCTCTGAGTGCAATGTTTCACAGGGTTCTTTCGGAGCTTTACTGCAAAATTCTGGACGATGCCCAAACATTGCATTCGTCTTGAATACAAACTGCATTGCGGAGGGATGCTACTGTGGGGTTAAAATTAATATCTAACAAGACGCATTGATGGAGGGATTTTCAAAGAGGTTTCAGCTTATCAATTAACATTCTCAGTGATCTTTCTTCCAGGAAAAAGATAAGCCCAGGAAACTTGTTCCTGGTAGCCCTGTAGTAACTGTATTGATCAAATTTCAGGGTGTAAGGTACTGTTTTCTGTTCTGGGAAGGCAGGGGATTCTGTCCCCAAAAGGCTTCTGGTGGCAGCAGGCAAAGGAAACAGGGAGGATATAGTAAAGAATAGCAGAAATAAATGGCTAGACACAGACATCAGATCACTAGCGATGAAATAGTATTCAGTTATTAGAATAGTCAGGAAGATAAATGTCAAAAGTTGAAATATGATACAGTGGAATACTGTAGGTCCACAACCCCCTCAGGAGCTTTCCTGGCATCATCTGAAACCGACCTCAGTAGGAGGAGGGCACAGGAGATTGAAGAGAGACAGGGCACCGACATTGGTAGGTGGTGATTTTAACAAAGGGAACTTATATACAAGAGGCTCATCTTCTGCAGCAACAAGACAGACTGATCCCCTGGACTCATCCTAGAAATCTTAAAAGTTTACAAAGATGCCCTAAATGGGCTCCGTCATGTACACCATACAGCTGTCTTCAACCCCACATCACCATCTCAAGGTGACGAACAGTCTCTGGGAGCAGGAAAGGTAAGCGGAACTCATGATCCAAAGCCGGGGGCAGGAGCCTCCCACTGCCCAGGTCCAGCTCGCTAGTCAGTCAATGGTCACATCTTTTTTGATGACACTCCCTAACAAATACTAATCAGCAATAAAAAGGCATGAAGGAAAAAACTGCTGATACAGCAACATAAATAGACTGCCAAAATAATGCTCAGCAAAAAAAGGGAGACACACAAGAGTACATACTCTATGGTTCCACTGATAGGATGTTCTAGAACGGGGAAAACTAATCTATGGTAATGGCAATCAAAGGAGTAGTTGAGGAGCGCCTAGGTGGCATCTGCCTTCGGCTCAGGTCATGATCCTGGGGACCCAGGATCGAGCCCCACATCAGGCTCCCTGCTCCACGGGAAGCCTGCTTCTCCCTCTCTCACTCCTCCTGCTTGTGTTCCCTCTCTAGCTGTGTTTCTCTCTGACCAAATAAATAAATAAAACCTTAAAAAACAAAACATTGGTTGTATTACTGAGGTAGATTGGGGAACAGGAGGGGACTGAGGCATAAAGGAACTTCCTGGAGTGAGGAAATGTTCTATCTTGTTAGGGGAGTAGGTTATAAGGTTCATAGGTTTGTCAGAACTCATCTACCAGTGAGCTTATGAATGGTGCATTTCACTATATGTAAATTAAACATCTATTTAAAAAATACTATAAATACTTGAATACAGTAGCTTTTAAGACATGTTTTTTTTTTAAGATTTTATTTATTTATTTGAGAGAGAGGATGAGAAAGGGGAGGGTCAGAGGGAGAAGCAAACTCCCCACTGAGCAGGGAGCCCGATGTGGGACTTAACCCTAGGAATTCTAGGATCATGACCTCCTAAGCCAAAGGCACTTGCTTAACCAGCTGAGCCACTCAGGCACCCAAAACCTGTTTTCTTTTTAGAAATGTATCATATGGTCATTGTAGAGATTTGGAAAATTAAAAAAAAAAAGAAGAAAATTAAAACACTCAGAACTCCACCATCTAGAATAAATAATTTAAATATACCATAAAATATAATATAAATGTGTTAGCAAAGCCAAGATTAGAGTGAATATATAATTCTGATTTATGTTTTTATCACCATTTAAAAATAAAAGAAATCATTATACATATGAGTAGGGTCTAAAATAAAATGATGGAAAACAATTGGGAATTACAATATTGTGACTAGTATATGTTTTACCTCCCTTTGAAAATGTCCTTTATCTGTCTAATAAGTAACAGTGATGATGGAAAAACAGGTGCTAGGAGGAAAGATGAGAGCAATGGAGGTAATTTTTCCTTGAATGGAGAGCATAGTAAAGGGTTGCTAGCTTATAGGCTTCACATGCAGGAAGCTTGTGGGCTTGTTGCAGACAGGAAGACTGTCCCAATAATTTTGAGTCCCCAGAGCCAAGGACTACATCTGACACAAAGTTGTGACACTATAAACATTTCTAAATAAATGTTCTCCATGTCCAGGGAGAATCAAGAAGAAATGAATTTTAGTAAAGCATGGAGATTTAGGGAAGATAAGAGTATGATGATACAGAATGATAAAGAAAGATGATAAAGAAAATTCCCACAGATGATAAAGAAATTTTCTCACAGAAAATTATCACAGATGATAAAGAAAATTCTAGAATGTCTAATGTAAGGCAATGTTAAGAGTGTAGGACTATTTGTTCAAGATAGTTTATACCTACATCTTCCTAGAGGAAGCCATTTAGAGCTGGAAGGATCTCCAGTTCCTCTCCTGGTATTAAGACTGTATTTCTATTATTCCCTCCAAGAAGACTAGGGATGAGAATCACCTGTCTGTTCAGATACGTTATTTAGTGTGAGAAACGGAGCAGACAGCCCGCCGCAGGTGCAGCCTGTTTGTGGCTAAGAGGCTCAGTTTCCACCTCAACACTGAACTTTATGGAACTCCCAAAGGGATCTAACTCTCTGCCTGACCCAAAGATGAGATAACCAAGTTCTGAGGAGTCGGGTCACGACTAAAAACAGCAGGCAGATGACAAGCCCATAGGGCCAGCAAACACCCTTCCCGATGAGCCTAAAATGATATCACATCCAAATGTGGATGGCACTTATCTCGACCTGTAGGATTTTTAGTTTTTCCTTTTCATTTCCCTGGAATTTCTACAATGAACACATAAATACTCCCGCAGAAAGAAAACTACAACTTATTTTTGTATCTCTGGATGTTGGAAGGACTCCAAGGAGTCTCTTTTTGAGTTAATTTTCAGGGTCAAGTTACTTACCACCCCTGAAAGAAATTAACAGGGTGCTTGAAAAAAAAACTGCCTTTTCATTTCCTCCTTTCTCCCCTCTACTAAGCAAACAACCCTCTGTAAAGTCAACAATCCCTGAATACACACCCTGGACCTGTCCGTGCCTGGCACCAGGTAAGGCGAGGCACCCCTCAACTTACCATGGCGAGGACGCTCTATCAGGATCAGAGTTCAGTCACCCCAGCAGAAGTTCCTCTGTGATAAAAGCAGAGGGGAAATTACTGTGATGAGAGATTAGTTATTAAAATCATCAATCAAGATGACTTGTAGTTTGCAGAAGTTAAAACAATTAGGGAATAACACCCACTGTCAGGGAAAGGCCAGGTAGGTATTGATTGGCCAGAGATACAAAGGCAGGGTTAATAATTAAAGAGAAATTGCTCAAGCAAGCCAAGTTTATTACTCCAACAAAATACCTTCCGACCTGCCCTTCTGTTCGGAGATACACATTACAGAAAAGATTCCTACTGTTTGTTAGGATGTAGTACATTACTTACAGTCAACGCAAACCTGGATTCTGAACAGTAAGCTCTACTGGAGCAGAAGAAAGAAAAGAGAATGCAACGGCATTAGGGAGAAGTACCGTGCTCGCGCCCATGCTCTGTGCGTGTGCGCGTGTGTGAGTGTGTGTGTGCGCGCGCGTGCGCAGACGGCCGGCGGTCAGCCACCTGAGACCTGTCATCTCCAGACAGCAACTCTCACTGCCACCATCTCGGGATGTGCAGGTGCTTCTTCCCTCAAAGTGCAGCCTTACACACTCAGCTCTGTCCTCCATTCTCTTCAGCAAGAATGCTCAATCACTGCACATGTACTCAGTCATTCAGAATGCAAGGAAGCCTTGTCTCTGGCCAGGACTCTAGGTCTGGTGATTGACAAGCAGGCCTCTGAGGGACAGGCCAACTGACTTCCTGTTTCCATATCTGAGTCCGGCGGAAAAGGCCGCTTTCCTAAGCATTTTTCTTAGCTCCTTGATACTTAAAAGAATCATCCTGGAACTAGAAGCATGGACATGCCCTGGGAGCAGTCTCAGCTCTCCCCACACACACACCAGACCTACTGCCAGAGTCTGCATTTTAACAAGATCTCCCCAATATTTGTCTGCACGGCAGTTTGAAAATCACTGGCCGAGGCCAGCCTACCAAGCAGCACTTTTCAACTGTACCTAAGAATTACTAAATCCTCTCCACTTTATCAGCAACTGAGTCACATTCATTCTGCTCACATTCACTTCATCTTCCAGCTACCCCGAGGCTCAGATCCATTCTTCCTCGTCTCCCAACACCCACTACAGACTTGCCTTATAACCACATAGGGGGCCAATCCCTTCCTGAGGGGAATGCCAACTTGTTCCGGGACACAGGCTGAGCAAGGGTGGGAATAAGCAGTGGCCTTGGGGACAATGAGGAGACGAGGCTGCCGGGGCAGAGGGCTCATTTCAGGGAACGCTCAGAGATCAGGTTGGAAAAGCAGGTAGGGAACTGAAAGGCAAGGCCTTGTATGCCCAGCTGAGGAGTGTGGCTTGATACTGTGCATAATGGGAAAATGGTGGAAAGGTTTTGGTTTTTGCAGAGAAATGATATAACAAGAGACATACCTCCTTCCACAGGATACTATTGTACAGAACAGATAGGAGGGAGAAACAAGGGGTCAGGGAGCTTGAGAAAGCACTAAGGAACAGAGAGGCAGAGACCTAGGTGGGGTGTGGCCCCTGGAACAGGATATACATAGGAAATATTTAGATGGAATTCTTTACTGGATTCAGTGGCTCAGAGACTGTATGGATTTATTCACTCAATCACCCAACATTCATAAAGTTCCTCTATATTCCAGGCACTGTTCTGGTCAACAGAGATAAGACAGTGAGTAAGACAACATGACTTTAAGGAGCTTACAGTCTACCAGGAAAGGCAGACAACAAACAAATAAATAAGATGGTTTCAGATATCAGAAAGATGAAAATACAAAAGGACAATGCTATGGAACAGGAAACAGCAAACTACACTCATGGGTCAAATCCTGTTCTTTGCATGGCCTACAAGTTAGGAATGGTTTTTATATTTTCGATGATTGGCAAAACGTCAAATAGTATTTCATGATACATGAACATTATATAAAATTCAAATCTCAGTGTTCATAAATAAAGACTCATTGGAACTTGGTTATAACCATTTGTTTACATATTATCTATAGCTGCCTTCATGTTACAACAGCAGAACTGAATGGTTGTGACAGACTGTATGGCTCACTGAGCTGAAGATATTTAATATCTGGTCCTTCACAGAAGACATTCGTTGAATCCTGGGTTGGAAGATGATGTGATCAGGTCACTGGGAAGGAGCTAGTGGCAAGGAGAAGACAGCTGAGCTAAAACCTGAATGACGAGAAGAGGCTAGCTATTCAGTGCTGGAGGAAAACTACTGAAAATAGAAGGAACAGTTAATGCAAAGGCCCTGAGGCAGCAATGAATTTACTGTGTTTGAGGAATGAACAACTGCATCATGAACAAGGGCCAGAGTGCCATGAGATGGGGTTGGAGTAGGGTCAGGACTATCTGTGGGAGCAGGAAGGGGTATGTCTCATTTGCTCAAAATGTGCTAGGGAAAGTCAAGAGCAGGGCTCTTTGAGACTTAGCCACGATTTTGTCTGGAGGCCCTGTTTCACATCATATGAATGAGCAAAATGTGCCAATATCCCTTATTAAGAATAATTTATATGTGAGTTGGCTTGAGTTTCTGCTGATAGGTGGACAACCTTGAAGACCCAGCTTTAAGGAACAAGGGACCTCCCTTTGTTTCTATGTAGTTTTGGAATATGGTAATCCTCCCTTGTCTGTGGTTTTGGTCAACTTCAATCCAGAAGCAGGTGATTTTCCTTCAGAAATCAGGTCATTGGTAGCCTAATGCTACTTCACAACATCTCACTTCTTCTCATCACACAGACATTTTACCTTCCCACATCATCATAAGAAGGATAACTACAGGGTGCTTGGGTAGCTCAGTCAGTTAAGCATCTGCCTTTGGCTCAGGTCATGATCCCAGGGTCCTGGGATTGAGCCCCACTTTGGGCTCTTTATTCAGCAGGGACCCTGCTTCTACCTCTTCTTCTGCCCTCCCCACGCTCGTGCATCTCTCTCAAGTAAATAAATAAACTCTTAAGAAAACAGGGGGTAACTATAGTACAATAAGATATTTTGAGAGAGAGGGGCACCTGAGTGGCTCAGTTTTTAAGTGTCTGCCTTGGGCTCGAGTCCTGATCCCAGGGTCCTGGGATTAAGCCCCAAGTTGGGCTCCCTGCTCAGCGAGAAGCCCATTTCTCCCTCTCTCACTCCCCCTGCTTGTGTTCCTTCTCTTGCTGTCTCTGTCAAATAAATAAAACCTTAAAAGAGAAAGATATTTTGAGAGAGAGACCACATTCATATAACTTTTATTATATCATTAGAATTATTTTTATAGTTAGTTCTTGTTGCTAATCTCTTACTGTACCTAATTTATAAATTAAACTTTATCACAGGTATATATGTATAGGAAAAAATAGTATAAATATGGTTCCATACTACCTGAAGTTCAGGCCTCTGTTGGGGGCTCTTGGAACCCCACAGATAAGGGGGAAGTACTACAGATGACAAGTAAGGAGGCAGGGGAGGGAAACATCTCCTCCAAAAGCCAGCCTTTAATATAAATTCTTCCAATCCTCTTGACCACACCAAGAAGTGGGAAAAATGCTTGAGCAAAACCTTCTGGAAATACTGAGAGTCATTATTCAATGAGCTAGAAATGATTTACTAAAGGGAAAAAAATGTATCATACTCGAACACAGGGTTCTTTTAGCCAGACAATCTATTTTGAAACTTGGACAGCACACAGCTTAAGTCCATTTATATAGAGACAGCTGTTGTATATTTGTTATTTACTAGCACAAAACAAGTTTCTCAATAGATTATAGAAACGAAGGCAGGAAATGGTACCCCTTGCTTCTTTCATCAGATACCAGATAATACATGGAAAGTTAACTCACGCTCATGCTCACTGGCCCAGCGTCTGTAACCTAGTAAAGGTGTTAGTAACTCTCAGCAAGGACGGGTAGGGAGTAAAAATGAGGGGAAGGAATCACTCAGACTGGAACAGAACTGTTACAGGAAGCCACTGGTGGTTCAGTGGTAGAATTCTCACCTCCCAGAATTGCCACAGGCCAACTGCCCCACATGATCCTTCCAAAAGAATGCCACGCCCTTCTTCTGGAAGGTTACCCTCTAAAAGTCCTCCCAAGTTCTCCTCCAGTCTAAAGAAAGAGCCAAGGAGCCTCAGCTTCCTGGATCCATTCATTCTTTCTCTCTGAAGGTCAGCCTACAAATGCATAAGCTGAACAGGATCACCAGGTTCATAATGACTCAGACTTTGTGTTAGGGTTTCCAAAGCTTCTTGGTTGCTAACCGGTGGGGCAAAATAATTAGCAACTGTGCCTCAGTTTTAGGAAAAGACAAACCCACTCATGTTTGGGCATGGCTCAAATGACCTTAAAAGCATCAGGGGCTCTTGAAGACGAGAAGATGAAGACTGAAGGACCCATATGTTAGTGATGTCTAAAAAATCTAAGAGTTATGCAGACTGTTGGAGGGGGGAACTGCAGTTTCTTTATAATATCTGAACTCTACAAGCAGGGCTCACACTAGGACTCCTGAAAATGTTAAGACATGGTTTTAGAGCAACTGGAAGAAAGCTGGAAATGCAACATAAGAGATAGACCCCAAGAGCACTTATTTATTATGCTAAATTATAAATAAGTTCAACTTATTTCACTTAAGATTAAAAAATTTGCAGAAGTAATTTATGATGGATTCAAAGATATGTCGAGAACAGATCCACATATTCTCTGCTGGGGTATACAAGAGGACCATTTTTACACCATTCCACAAACCGCCCTACTGTAACACTGCTAGAAATGACCTCACGTAGGAAGTTCCTTATGTCTTTATGCAGATACAAGGAACAAGGACCTCCTAGTACATGTAATATTTCAGGAGGCCGTACTTGGAGGCGGCAGTGTGGTGGATTCCTCCCCCACTAAGCCAGAATTTGGAAAACAGGCAAATTCGATTGTCTGCTGTGCATTAGACTAGTAAAATCAGCAAATAACCATCAAAACAAAGGCATGCAAATTTATTTCAATGAGAAAGAATAGCTCCTGACCTAAGGCCAGTTTGCTGAACCTATTAGCATATTTAAAGGAAGATGGTGTGGAGCTCCACAGATCAATCCTCAGTGAAGCTTACTTGGAAATATTCATCAAAGCCCAGTCCTAAGGAAAGGGTGGCTTGGCCCTAGAACCAACGGTCCCAGATCAGATTATTTCCCACAGCCCTGTTATCCATCTAATACCTGTTGTTCTGATTCCAGGATTGCCAAGTAACCCTCGGACTAGAGTTTAGCTTCCCATAAGGACCTGTCTTCAAAGTCCAGAGCACAAAGATTTTTGTCTCAGTAACAATTACATTTCTTTCTTTAAAAAAAAAAAAAAAAAGAAAAAAGATTTTATTTATTTATTTGCAACAGTGAGTACAAGTGGGGGTGGTTAGAGGCAGAAGGAAAGGGAAAAGAAGCCTCCTTGCCAAGCAGGGAGCCCCAGGTGGAACTTGACCCCAGCCCCCTGGGATAATGACCACAGCCAGAGGCAGAGGCTTAACTGACTGAGCCACCCAGGCATCACATATATTTCTCAGTGTAAGAAAGATATTATCAGGGGTGCCTGGGTGGCTCAGTCGTTGAATATCTGCCTTAGGCTCAGGTCATGATCCCGGGTCCTGGGATCGAGCCCCGCATTGGGTTCCCTGCTCAGCAGGAAGCCTGCTTCTCCCTCTCTCACCCGCCTGCTTGTGTTCCCTTTCTAGTTGTGTTTCTCTCTGTCAAATAAATAAATAATATATTTTTTAAAAAAAAAGGAAAGATATTATCAGCATGTGTGTTTGCATTTGAGGGCATGTGTGTGGTGAGCCTGGAAATAACAAACGCGCCCTGAGAGCTGAGCCCCTTCCTAGTGTGCTGATGAATACAAGTTCTCTGGTCCTGCTGGATGTGGCACCACTCTTAATTCACCCCAGTACTGGATGCTCTCCTTGAAACCCCACCATAACTTGGTGGTCTCCATCCAAAATCATGACATTGACGCAGGTCCCCAGAAGGGCAATCCGAATGTTCATTAGGAAGTGATCTGCTGTCCTTGTGGCACATTCTTACTGAGTCCCTCTCTTCCCCGGAAGATCACATGTGAGTGAGTCACTCACCAGTTTTCTTTGGTACGTGGTTTCATCTTACATCCCACAGGATGACAAATTTAAACTTCTAGCCTGTGGGTCTGTGGAGGGTGTGCCAGGGCCCCACCTAAGCACTGAAGGCTTGCAAAACTGTCTATGAAATAGGAAAATGAATGCTACCCTTCTCCTTCGAAAAGTGAAGGAAGTTTTGTTGCCACGATAGGGTCAGAGTCTGAGAAATAAACGTTTTCAAACATTTAATAAAGGCAAAGTGCATAAGCCAAAGGAAGGCTGACAAATTTGGAAACCTGACAGCTAAGAATCTTAGGGAAGAATCTATTCCAATCCCACACCTGGCAAACATCTTTTTTTTTTTTTTTTAATTTATTCGACAGAGAAAGATCAGAAATAGGCAGAGAGGCAGGCAGAGAAAGAGGAGGAAGCGGGGTTTCCTACTGAGCAGAGAGCCTGATGCGGGCCTCGATCCCAGGACCCTGAGATCATGACCTGAGCCAAAGGCAGAGGCTTTAACCCACTGACCTACCTAGGCGCCCCCGCACCTGGCAAACATCTTATTGATAGTGTTTTGTCTAAATTTTAGCCACTTATTCACAGCATGGCGGGAGACAATAATAGTAATTTCAATCCACAAATAATTTTAAAACACGCGTTTCACATACAATTTTAGACATCCCCACTCCTCCACTATCATTTCGACATCATGCCAAAGTCTTTTAAAGCCTTTTCTCTATTCCAAAGATTCCTTTGTCCAAAAGGCAGGGGGAAGGAGGAAAGGTACCATTTAAGTACTCCTCTACATTATCTTAATCTACCCAATAACCTCTGGAGTCATGACTACTGCCTCCAACTCTGCAAACCAGACAGTGACGTAATAATGAAAGCTGACTATGGTGAGTTCTCTGTTACATCAACAGATAAGATTAGAAGACAGCTGACAGGGTCTAAATGCTTGCTGGGCAAGGGGCCGTGTCCTGTTCTCTCAGTTCAATGCTTGCCTTGTTAGATGTCTCTGTACTTCACCTAATACCTCAGCTCCCCGGGCACAAGCTTCGAGGAGGGCACAATCAGCCGATCTGATAAGCTTTGTAAATGTGTAGCTACTCTTCCTTGTGTCTCTGGGTACCACGTGCACCTTGAACAGAACAGTGCTTCGGGTTTTCCTAAGTGATGCCCTTTTTGTTATCTGAGCAACTCCCAGTACCACCCGTGGACTGGAGACCTGCGGCAATCTCATTGGCTGGCCTTTTGTTGGTAGCCCTGTCTTGTTTTGTTTAACTCTTCTGCCTTTTAATTGCAAACTGAGATGGATTCCCCTCCTCTCAGGACAGTGACCACAGAAACAAGAAGCTAATGTAATGGTAACGCCGATTACTGCTCACAATCACGGGACTGATAGGACAGTTTCACTGATGTTTCATGCCCATTTGTTCTTTGATTCATTCAACATGATCGGAATTCAACAATCGGAATGCCTGCCCCATGCCAGGTACCATCTTAGGTGCTAAAAAGCATACCTTAATTTCCACCTATTTACCCTTCATGCAGAGAATATCTGCTATGCTCTGTTGTTCAAGAGTAGTCTATTACTGGGGTGCCTGGGTGGCTCAGTTGTTAAGCATCTGCCTTCAGCTCAGGTTCTGATCACAGGGTCCTGGGATGGAGCCCCACACAGAGCCTGCATTGGGCTCCCTGCCCAGTAGGGAGGCCACTTCTCCCTCTCCCACTCCCCCCTGTTTCTGTTCCCTCTCTCACTATCTCTTTCACAGTCAAATAAATAAATAAATAAACAAATAAATAAATAAATAAAATCTTTAAAAAAATAGCAGTCTATCATTTAAAGAAGAAATCTTGAGGACGCCTGAGTGGCTCAGTCAGTTCAGCATCTGCCTTCAGCTCAGGTCATGATCCCAGGGTTCCGGGATGAAGTCCTGTATCAGGTTCCTTGCTCAATGGGGAGCCTACTTCACCCTCTGCCTGCTGCTCCCCCTGCTTGTGTTCTTTCCCTTTCTCTGACAAATAAATAAATAAAATCTTAAAAAGAAAAGAAATCCTGGAGGCTGCTAGAGATAACTCCACTGAACTTGCTTCCCATCGCAAGGACCCTCTCCCAAATCTTCCAGAGTGGTCACGTCCAGCCTTTAGTTATCCTTCCTCTGCTCATGGGGCTCATCCTCCACGGGCAGGCTCTGCCACTGATGGGTAGCTCAGCATCAGGAAAGCTTGTATTCCTTGCTCAGTATGCTGGAGCCAGACATCCTTTATTTGTAGGTAAATATTTAGTAATGCTTAGTTATACTGAGTGCCTAGGTGCTTTTATCCTTACAGTATCATTTTATCCTCCCACTATCTGGTGAATGAGGTCTGATAACATAAGTTTAGAAAAGTTAAGCACAGTGCTCAAGGTCACTCCAGAGGTAGGTGGTAGGAGCAGTTTTTTCACAAGTCTGTCTGACTCTAGAGACCTTTATATTATACCAGGCCAAATGCATGCATGTGTCCGAATGTGCATCGGCAGCTTTGGAGCTCTTAGAGTAAGCATGGAATAAATACTGTAAATTGTCACATTTTTGCTGAGCTAGATGCATTCTTGTTCTTTGTAGCTTTAACAAGCTGGGTGCAAAACAAAATCAAACAAAACAAAACCACAACAAAAATATTCCTCTCCCAGACTTATCTGGAGGAAACCAGCTACACTTTGGCAGACAGCTCCCAACCAAAAGTGTTGAATACCAGACTACAGGCTCTCTGAAGAGAAAGCACATTTCATTTTTATTTTTTTAAGGTTTATTTATTTGGGAGAGAGAGAAAGACAGAGCATGAGCTAGTGAGTAGGGGGTGGGGTCAAAGGAGAGAAACTTTCAAGCAGACTCTCCGTCAGCATGGGGACCCACATGGGGCCATCAGAACCAATCCCACCACCCATGAGATCACACCTGAGCCAAAACCAAGAGCCAGATGCCCAACCGACTGAGCCACCCAGGCAGCCCATGAAGAGAAAGCACATTCCCAATCGACATGCCCCTGCCCCAGTTCCGCTATCCAGCCTTTCCTTTGCAAGAACAACACACGCTCTGTGATAAAATTTTCTGGAGCAGACACTCGGTCAGAATAGTGCCATCTCTAGAGAGAGAACTAAGGATTCCATCCAGGCACATTCTGTGCTCATCTTCCCCACCCCCCATATCAAGATCCAGCATCCTGTGCTGAGTATGGTGGGGGATGGGAGGGGAGGATCATAATACAAAAATGGCCACAAAGTGCAGCCTGCTTCAGAGACTGACTGATGCTCTTGCGGTAGTCTGAACTGAGTAACAAAGGAGGTTAGAAATAATGACCCCATTTGTTATATGTATCCTAATGCCAGCAATAATAAGACTATCCAGTCTATACCAGTAGGAGGAGAAAGAAGGAATGCCAGAAATAGCTCGTCTGGCTTATGCTATGAACCAAAAACATAACGGGCTTTCATTCAAAGCCTAAGATGGGTTTGGCACAGCTGTGACATGTTTTCTCAAGCCCTGGATGGCAGTTGCTTATGTTCTGTGCTATGGCAATGACCTTCTAGACTTAGCAGTATTCATTTGATCTTCCAGAGTTGCTTTTTCCCTATTTCAGATCAAAATATCCAGCAAAGCACAGGTGAGAGAGCACTTCCAGGGTGGAGATGTAAGTGCCCCAAGGAAGCAGGAGTAGAGGGGCGCCTGGGTGGCTCAGTTGGTTAAGCGACCGCCTTCGGCTCAGGTCATGATCTCGGAGACCTGGGATCGAGCCCCGCATCGGGATCAGGCTCCCTGCTTGGCGGAAAGCCTGCTTCTCCCTCTCTCACTCCCCCTGCTGTGGTCCCTCTCTGGCTGTGTTTCTCTCGGTCAAATAAATAAATAAATAAATAAAATCTTTAAAAAAAAAAAGAAAGAAAGCAGGAGTAGAGATGGGGGGATGTAGAGGAGCATGAAAGAGGGAACTTTAGGTGGTGACAGAAATGTTCCTTATCTTGATTCTTGATTGGCATAGTAGTTTTGAAATAGTTTTTTTAATTAAAAAATTTTAAAAATCAAATAAATTTTAAAAATAAATAAGTTTTTTTTAAATGTGACCGCCTTAAAAAAAAAACTCACCAAACTAACCATGTAAGATCTGTACATTTTACTGTATGTAAATTATACCTCAATAAAATAATACACATCTATAGCTGAAGAGTTCAAGGTCTCAGCTGTGTAGGTTGATAGTGGCCTCTTAGGGGAAGCACGTTGCTATTATCCTTCCTTGAGCAATACCTACTTTTAAGGCAACACCCAACTCAGTGAACCCAAAATTCCATATAGCTTTTGCACAGCATCATGGGTAAAATCACATCTCCTCAGGTTGAACAATTATTTAAAGAGAAAATCTGTCTGTCATGGTTAGGCTTTGCCAGAAGTTACATCATGTTTACTGACCCATTTTCAGAATTATTTTAGAATCAGGGGCCCTCAAGGAAATGAGAAAGGTTGCTTTACTCCATGTTCCTTCTTCAGAAACACCTAAGTAAACTATTCCAGACAAGTGAGAATCTAATGCAGGAACTCCAATAACTGATTACAAACTACTGCATTGACCTCCAGTTCTAGTTTGTTCCAGCACCATGTTTTCACATGCCAGTCTACATTTGGGTCCCCTCGGCCTCTCCTTATGAATCACAAACTACAGGCTGCCATGTCCCAAGACCCAGATTCCAAGGTCTTGACATCTTCTCTTGTGTCAGCAAGCGCAAGTCTTAGGGATAAAGCAAAAGAAGTACCTCATCAGAAAAAAGAACCCTGAATCTAGCATCTAGCTTTTCTCTTCTATACCTTCCCAGAGAAAGTAAAATCTACTCCATCTTTCCTTAGAAAATCCCTATGAGGGAGCCTGGGTGGCTCAGTGGGTTAAAGCCTCTCCCTTCCACTCAGCTCATGATCTCAGGGTTCTGGGATCTAGTCCCACATCCAGCTCACTGCTTGGCGGGGAGCCTGCTTCCCTCTCTTTCTCTGCCTGCCTCTCTGCCTACTTGTGATCTCTCTCTCTGTCAAATAAATAAATAAAACCTTAAAAAAAAAAAAAAGAAAAGAAAAAGAAAATCCTTGCGATGCAAGAAGGGCATAGCCTGGATCTGAATGAGACACTGAAGCACAGGAAGGGACAGTGAGTTGGTGAGAAACCAAACGAGCAGCCAGGCTCCCTGCCGTCCAGCTAGTTTTGTTTACCTGTAGGTAGAAAAACAGGTATTATGCAGCCCAGTCCTTTCCTTATCAACATCACTTCTTTTTTTTTTTTTAAGATTTTATTTATTTATTTGACATAGAGAGAGATCACAAATAGGCAGAGAAAGAAGGGGAAGCAGGCTCCCAGCCAAGCAGGGAGCTGGATGTGGGACTCCATCCCTGAGATCATGTCCTGAGCAGAAGGCAGAGGCTTAACCCTCTGAGCCACCCAGGCGCCCTCTTTTTCTTTTTCTTTTTTATTTTTTTAAAGTGTACTTACTTATTTGAGAAAGAGAGCGCCGCCCACACATGCCTATGTGGAGATGGGATGGGGGGAGGGGCAGAGAAAAATCTCAAGCCAACTCCCCGCTGAGTGAGGATTCCCAGGCCCCCAGATGGTGACCTGCGCTGAAATCAAGAGCCAGCTGCTTAACTGACTGAACCACCCAGGCGCCCCTCAAGGCCACCACTTCTGTTTGCCCAGGAGGAAGAAAACAAACTCTCTTCCCTGATGCACAGGAAAAGCAGCGGAGTTTTCCTTTATAGATTTACACTGGCTCAAGCCTGGAGATCTGGAAGTGAACAGAAAATAAAGACTGCTCTCTTAAATGTCACATGCGCTCCTGCCACCTGCCATGCCCAGCAAATATGCACGTTCTGGCTGTGTGGGCGTCCCCCTCCCCCTGGAGCAGCCATTCCCTCCGTGGGCCGAGGCGCGGTTCTATTTCCAAATCTCGCCAGCATTCAAGCTGACTCTGGCAGAAGAATACAAAAACAGAACTGTTAACATTCTTCCACAGTAGATTGTAGGGAACTTCCTGCTGATGCAGCCTCTCTCAGTTTTTTTGTTTTTTTTTTTAAGATTTTATTTATTTGACAGAGAGAAACACAGCCAGAGAGGGAACACAAGCAGGGGGAGTGAGAGAGGGAGAAGCAGGCTTCCCGCCAAGCAGGGAGCCCGATGTGGGACTCAATCTCAGGTCTCCGGGATCATGACCTGAGCCGAAGGCAGTTGCTTAACCAACTGAGCCACCCAGGCGCCCCTCTCTCAGTTTTTCATGAAAAACCTGACGAAGGCAAGGGGAGGCACGAGAAGGAACTCAGGACAAAACCGAAAAGACTAGGACTGGCATGAGATTTTATCAGTAGCTGAGAAGAACTGAAACTACTTTAAGACAGATGGAGAGTGAATGCGTGTATATGCACGCAGGCATGTGAGTGGGGAGATGGGTGATACCTCCCCATCAGCTCTGTTAGGGGGATCCATCTAGAAAACCTCATTCCAGTCCACCCATCTGAGCTGAGGAGCTACGAGGCGCATCTGTTACTGGCCCTACTTACCCCCAAACCAGCAAAGAGGTGTTGGGAGGGGCACTGTGGTGGCAGAATGGAGGCAGGAAAAGGTGACCAATGAGAAGAACCTTGGCAGAAATGCATGCTGGGAAGTATATTTTAGGTATTTACATTATATATATTATGTTATTATATTACATATAAAATATACTATAATTTATCATGTATTTATAGCTTTGAATTATAATAAATACATATTACATACATATATAGTTCAGATACATATATAGTTCTATATACATATATAGTTCCATATATGTGTATATATATATAACTATACATATATAGTTCAGAGAACCAGCACCGGGGGTAGGAAAAGATGTCACCTCAGATAAACAGAGAGGACCAAAGCAAAAATGAGCCAGAAACTGGGAACTGGACCAGGCACTGGACCAACAACTTTGTCACCTGCTTAAAGCTGACACCAACGGGGCATCCTGTCTTTTGAAAGTCACAGCCTCTACACCTGTCCTGAACAGTGCCGTAGCCACCAAGCCACATGCGGTTACCAAGCAACTGAAATTCAGTCAGCACAAGTGAGAAAGTGAATTTTAAATTTTGTTTAATTTTAATTAAATTTATATTTTAAAATTGATGCGGTATAAACTTTTTTCCATAACACACAACTTGTATGTTTTGGTCAAGCTCTATTTCATTCTCTTTTTTTAAATTTTTTTTTAAAAAGATTTTACTTATTTATTTGACAGAGAGAGAGATCACAAGTAGGCAGAGAGGCAGGCAGAGAGAGAGGAGGACGCAGGCTCCCTGCTGAGCAGAGAGCCCGATGCGGACCTCGATCCCAGGACCCTGAGATCATGACCTGAGGCAGAGGCTTAACCCACTGAGCCACCCAGGCGCCCAACATTTTTTTTTTAATTTAAATTTAATTATTTATTTGATAGAGATAGACAGCAAGAGCTGAAGCACAAGCAGGCGCAGAGGGAGAAGCAGACTCTCTGCTGAGCAGGGAGTCCAGTGTGGGGCTTGATCCCAGGAC
Source organism: Spilogale gracilis (assembly GCA_004023965.1). Lineage (NCBI taxonomy): Eukaryota > Metazoa > Chordata > Mammalia > Carnivora > Mephitidae > Spilogale > Spilogale gracilis. Next base: position 1,914 of record PITA01007798.1, on the reverse strand, counting down.
CCTGGGATCATGACCTGAGCTGAAGGCAGATGGTTAACAACTGAGCTGCCCAGGATCCCCTGACTAAAACATTCTAAAGGAGTCCACTCCATCTCCTGTTGAGATTTCATGGTGGTGCTAAGAAAAGGAAGAGGTCTTACAGCACTCTGAAGAAGAATAAACATAAAAGAGGAAGAAGGTTAGGCATTAAATACTGTAAGGTGGGTAAGAATGGCAAAATCGCTGCCTTCATTGGGAGTGCCCTCTGGATGAATATGGTGCTGAAGTGTTTATGGCTAGCTACACTTTGACAGATGTTATTGTGGCAAATGTTTGACCTATTGCTTCAATAAGCCTGAAGACAAGTAACTGTATGTAGGTTAATAAAAGACATGAACGAATGACAACAAAAAAAATTAGACACGTCTTGGGCACCTGGGTGGCTCAGTGGGTTAAAGCCTCTGCCTTTGGCTCAGGTCATGATCCCAGGATCCTGGGATCGAGGCCCGCATCAGGCTCTCTGCTCAGCGGGGAGCCTGCTTCCTCCTCTCTCTCTGCCTGCCTCTCTGCCTACCTATGATCTCTCTGTGTGTCAAATAAATAAATAAAATACAAAAAAAAAAAAAATTAGACACGTCTTACAATTTAAAACCAAGGCATGGTACAGAGATGGAACTGAGTGGAGAGGCAGATGTATGATGAGCTGCACAGAAAAGAAAAAAGGAGACTGAACTGGCAGAGGAGTTAGTGAATTAACTTGGACAAATGCAGTTTTATTCTATTTTTTTAAACATTTACTTATTTATTTATTTGACAGAGAGAGAAAGAGAGAGAGAGAGAACGAGAACACAAGCAGGGAGAGCACCAGGCAGAGGGAGAGGGAAAAGTGGAGTCCCTGCACAGGGAGATGTGGGGGTCCATCCCAGGACCCTGGGATCATGACCAGAGTTGAAGGCAGACGCTTAACCAACTGGGCCACCCAGGTGCCCCAGCAAATGCAGTTTTAAAAAGATTTATGCTTTTAGTTTCAAAGTCAAATCAAGGCTTCTAAAAGAGATAAGCCATTTTTTCCAATGTGAATGAAAATATTTAAGGAAAATTACTTTTTGCTACTCAATTCAGATACTGGAAAGCTTCTAAGTAGGTTTAAAATGATTAGGGTAGGTGAATCTACAGGAGATCTAAATTTTATGAAATCAAAATAAAAACCAAATATTTCTGATGGAAATTTAGCATTCAGATTCAGATGTTCTGTCAGCATATAATATTCACACCAGATTGTTAGGACTTCGTATGAAAAGAAGACTGTAAAACATCCCAATATTTTTTTCTATTGGTTAAACATTGAAATGATAATACTTTGGATCTACTGGGTAAAATGTAACATAATCTATATTCTTTTTTTTTTTAAAGATTTTATTTATTTATTTGACAGAGAGGAAACACCACCAGAGAGGGAACACAAGCAGGGGGAGTGAGAGAGGGAGAAGCAGGCTTCCCGCCGAGCAGGCAGCCCGATGTGGGGCTTGATCGCTTAACCAACTGAACCACCCAGGAGCCACCAATAATCTATATTCTTAAAGCTCATTTTACCTGTCTCTTTTAACTTTTTAAAATGTGACTACTAGATAATTTAAACTTACATTTATGCCTTGCTCTTCTATTGCATACCACTACTCTAGGCATACTTGGTGTTGTTTAATAATAATGATTCCAGCTATTGTCGAACACTTACTTTACTATGTGGCACATACTGTTCTAAACACTTCATGTGAATGGCCAGATGATACTCTCAAATCTCACAAAAAACTTGCTTGTCTTCTTAGGGCTTTCATTTCCCCATTTGTTAAAAAAAGAAAAAAAACACAAAACGTGGCCTAAGGCAAAATGCTATAAAGAAGAGAAAAGGAATTAGGCTTCAGAATATTTAAAGGG
>PITA01007797.1:6628-89127 GCA_004023965.1 Spilogale gracilis | reverse complement strand
TTTTTTCTGCATAAGAAGAACTAAGGAACCAGATACACTGATGTTTCATTTGGGAGATGTTAGAGTGAGTTTTGCATTTGACAAAACTCCTAATGGTACTTCTTCAGACCAGAACAACTTATTTTTGTCCAATATGAGCACCTTGCTGCTTCTAGAAAGCTTGTCAAAAACTTCTTGCCAAAAAGCAAAAGGTGGAAGAAAGTTGGCTGATAGAATGAGTCTTTTGGGGTTGAGTTTTTAACTTAGATTTTAATGATTCATTATTGATGTGTATCCACATGTAAGGTTCAATGCTATGCCAGAAAATGTTATGCCAGAATCAATATGGAGATCCATTTTGGGGATATCTGTATTAATTTCTTACATGAGAAACTATAAATTTGGCAAGTAATTTCTCTTTATTTGCAAACTACCCTTAGCTCAGACCCTTTTGTCGTATCACATTTTTCCATGAGTTTCCACTCTTTAGCTTTTCCATGACTTTCCACTCTATAACTTTACTACATCACCTACAGAATTTCAGATTATAATGAAAAGAATATTACAATATTTTTTCAGGTCCACATTTGAATACTGGTTGCTAATAAATAACAGAAATGTGTTAATTATCAGTCAACATGGGCAGCTCTTAATTAAAGGCAAGTTGGTAAATTAGGTTCCTAGAGAAAAAAACCTGTAAACCAAATATGATTTTTCTGTAAGGGTAATTTAATGTTATATTCCTATCAAGACCTTGATAACAATTTTTAGAGAAAAGGGGGGATGGCGCGTCAATGCCATACTTAATTCCGGAAAAATAATGTGTTTATATTCTGTAAAATATAATCAGATTCATAGAACATCCAATCCTGTGTGTTTAATTTAAAAGGACTTAGAACAGAAATTGTGTCTGAGTCCAGTGGTCAAAGGTCTCAGAAAGACCAAGGCCAGGCAACCGGAAAAGAGGAGGGAAGAGGATTTTATATGCCAGGGCCCAAGAGAGGAGACTGACAGAGAAATATGATTTGTGACATTCCTGCTTTTTGGCCCAAAAATGATGATAACATGGGTTACTCTTAACAAAGGACTTTGAGTGTGAGTTGCTGTAGGTCAAAATGCATTGTTCTTAGGTATATGAGGCTTCCAAAATGTAGAAGAGATGAAGTGAAAAGAATATATGAACAATGTGCACCGGGGCACTTACTCTACTTTCAGATGTTAGTTAATTTTTAATGGTTTCTTGGCAGGATTTTTGGTGCCAGTAATATAAATGAGCAAGTGTTGAATTCATACATAAACTGTTAGACACATGTGTATATACCTACTGGAAAGGATGAATAAACTTTTCCTCAATGCTGTTACAGTCCCTCACTGGCCCTGAAAAGTCAACTGGCAAAAACAGGTTAACAGGAGGAAAACAGGGGTGCCTGGGTGGCTCAGTCTTTTGGCTCAGGTCGTGGTCCCAGGGTCCTGGGATTGAGCCACACACCAGAGTCTTGGGATTGAAATTCTCATTGGGGACTCCCTGCTCTGTAGGAAGGCTGTTTCTCCCTCTTTCCCTCCCACTGTTTGTCTTCCCTCTCTAACTATGTCTCTCTGTGTCAAATAAATAGAAAATGAAATCTTTTTTAAAAAGGACAAACACATATAGATTTATTTAATGTAATATTCACACAACATAGAAGGCTTTGTAAGGAAATAAAGACTCAAAGAAATAGATAAGCCTCTGTGTTCCTATGCCAGGTTTGATGAAGAGTGGAAACTCATGGAAAAATGTGACAAGACAAAAGGGTCTGAGCTAAGGGTAGTAAACTGGGGAAAACTTAGCAAGACCTGTTCTTTCAGATTCTTCTTGGTGGGCTTCCATCTTCAGAGAAAGTTGCTCCTTTGCTCTGGATAATGTCTGAGGGCACCTCTCACGTTACGGTCTTGCAACCTGCTTCAGGGAAGGAGGAGGTCAGAATCTTTCCTCTACCTGCTGTTCCTCAAATTCCTCTGGTTAAATATAATCAACATGCAAGTTGTTGTATTTCAGTGTCGTGTGCTCTGAACCCCATTGCTCTCCACATATCATAGAAAAAAGCATGTAGATACACCTAAAGCTTCTAATTGATCTCTAAAGAGTTAAAAAAAATCTATAGGTTCAATCAAAATAGATGGTGAGCTGTTACCTTTTTTCACTATTATCTATGGTTGAAATATCCATGAATCTTTGATTTGGCTATACAATTCTGAAGACTTGACATCAAGAATAAAGTAATCACAGATCTACACATAACGGACATGTCTTTAAATATGCTATTGGCACTCCCTATTTCCCCAGAAGTTACCTGTTGAACTCTTCCTAAAGTACATATATATCACCCATCTCCTCTTGGAGTATTCCAAAAATTAAAAGAGGAAAGGAATGGGGCTTAGTCCTTTTGTTTCTCTTACACAGAAACATTTCTAATACCACAGTAAAGACTCTATGAGAAAAAAAAAAAAAAAAAAGGCTTACTTTGGCAGGCCATCTCCAGTGTAGAACTGTGGTATGGCCCCAGTTGACTCCAAAAGATAACATCAAGTTCTATTCAATTATGATGAGCTCTTTTGGGCTTTTGCTGGTGAGCAGGGAAACATGTGACACCATAAATGGGGACAATGTTATTGCCTTCTTCTGAAAAGAACAACCACTAGAAATTCTTCTTTCTCAATTCACTGTGGCCCCTGTCCTCCATGATTTGGGCCTGTAACAAGGCAGCCATCTTCACGTGTCCAAAAGTCCTATGTCAGACCAACTCACAAACTCAAACTAATCAGTGAGCAAGTAGGAAGAAAGAACCAGACATGAAAGATCCAAGGTCACTGTTTTTGTGTTTTTTAAATATAGTTTCCACTCCCCACGGGACCCTGCACAAGAAATTATCCACATTTTACAGACTAAAAAACTGACAAGTAGAAAGATTTAAATAACCTCCCCACCATCATATTCCTAGGGACCTCTGTCTGATTCCACAGTTTCCCAGCCAGTTATTTTAGCCATGCTGTTAAGATTATTCGCTTTATGAAGATTGTTATCTCTTAGAGGAAAAAGTCCAACAACTTTCTGGTCAAATATTGCTAGAATAGAAAAATTCATTAGATTCTAAAGAATTAAGGATTGTGTCTTATTTATCTCTGCCTCCCTCATGGAGATGAGCTCAATGTTAGCAGAGGAGGTGTTCAAGAAATAATGATTAAATGGATCATGCATAAATTGGAATATATGTCTTCAGGTTGTTTTAGTTAGAAATGACATTAAAACGATATTTTTCCGGGGCACCTGGGTGGCTCAGTCGTTAAGCATCTGCCTCCGGCTGAGGTCATGATCCCAGAGTCTCAGGTTCAAATCCCACATGGGACTTCCCACTCCTTTCTCCCTCTGCTCTTCCCCTGCTCATGCTGTGTTTACTCTCTCTCTCTCTCTCTTTCTCTCAAATAAATAAATAAATAAATAAACAAACAAATAAATAAAAAGAGAAAAAACAGAGAAAGATAAATAAGGGTGCCTGGCTGGCTGAGATGGTAGAACATGTGACTCTTGATCTTAGGGTCATGAATTCAAGCCCCACGTTGGGTGCAGAGTTTACTTAAAAGAAAAAAAGGAGAGAGAGAGATAAATCCAGGGGTCAATTACACTTAAAATGTTTATGACCTTTGTACATCTCCAAAATTCAAATTAAGTAAAATATTAAGATCATAGACAACATCTAGACCATGAAAAAAAATCTTATCATCCATCTGATTATTTAAAACCCAAACTTCAGCCTAAGAAATCTGTAAATGAGACACCCAGGTCAGTAGATATGCTAATGTATGTCCCACGTTTCCCCCAAAAAACCCAATACTTACTAAAAAAAAAAAAAAAACAAACAAAACTGTGATGCCTTCCTGCTTACAAAGCATTTTCTTAAGTTTCTCAAGCTACAGTACTTGTTCTTCATAGCAGAGATCAAAAGAGCACAGTTAATGTCAAATTGTCCAAAATATTTTTATATTAAAGCAAACACATCTTTGATGATGAAAAAGAAAAAAAAATGTGTATTTGTTTTTAAAACATGAAAAAGGAGACCTCGATAAAGTTGTTCTCTAATATGTATTTATGGGTTTCCCCCACTTCTTCCCCTGTTACCAGGAAAAAAACTACCATATGCCATTACCTTTTGTCTTTGGGAGAACTCTGTAGTGCACTTGCAATCATGCCCAATTTACACGGAAGTAGAGAAGTGTTGAGAACTTAACTTGTTCAGTGTGGAGGGGAACAGCTTTAAGAAACAATCTCATTTCCTAAAGGACTTCCTTCCTTTCTTTTTTAAAGTCAACTATTGATAGCACATTATCCACATTGGATGTCGATGGAGGAATGCTCAAGGGGGAAACAATGATGGGAATATGGACTGCTATATATCCAAGTATATAAAATATGTATAATTTTATGTTCCCTGTCAACCTACTTTCTATTAACCCACTCTCCTACTTATCAACATTATTTCTTCTCTCTATAAAATGTGACATACTTTCTGTAATGTATGATGAAAATCTGCAACAGTGGTTCTGAAAGAGGAATACCTTGAGCAGTAGTACTAGCAGAACCCTGAAACAGGTTACACATTTTCAGACCCCCTCCCAGACCTACTAGGAGGTTTGAAGCCAGAACACTTAGGATGGGGCTCAGCAATCTGTGTTTTAACAAGTCCTCCAAGTGGTTCAGGCACCAACATGTGAGAATCACTTACTGGGCATGATTTTGATTACTCATTGCTTCTCAATTATCTATAAACTCTTACTGGAAAGAAAAAAAACTAGAAACTGTAGACCATGCATTATGAGTATATGGAAGAAAAACCATGCAGAATTTCCCAATCAATGGAAACAATCCATCCCTTCATAAAAAGGTCGCTAAAGTATATGCGTTTCATTTTTCATGTACTCCTACCTTGGCTATTTTTTTTTTGATTAACAGACCACCTGTCAGAGCTGGTCCCAAGTGTGTTATATAGCAAGTAATTGAAATAGATGATAGATTGATAAATGATAGATAGATAAACTAGATATATATATAAAGTAAAGATACAAGCATACCTCTGCAAATCCCTTAAGAAGCAGAGAGAGGGCATTTGCTTATTAAATGGTCTATATTTTAAGTGTATTTTCAGAAGTAAAATAAAAGGAAAGAGCAGTCTGTCAATTCAGAGGCCTTAGAGCACAGAGAAGCTAGGAGAGCTGCCATATGAGCCAGGTGAAGACAGGACCCCCATCTGGGCAGAAAATATGGCACCTAGACCTTGACCTTTAGATTGATCTCCTGAGTATTACTACCTGAAAGAAGCAGGGCTGCATGAAAACTGAATAAAGAAAAGCTTTGACTAGGTCAATCCAGATGAGAATTGCTCTACAGGAACTCAAAGGATTGTCCACACTGGCTTGAACCATTTCTGCCAATCATATGGGATTCTGTTCTTGGCCAACACTTCTCAAGACAACACTGTGATTCCCTATATACACATTGGAGACTCTGATCCCAGCTCCCTCTCTTCTCTATACCTGCAAAATAAGCAGATGAGATATGAGTAGACCTGCTCCCTAAAGAAATCACTTGCCTGACTCTCTCTCTCTCTCCTCTCTCTCTCTCTCTCTCTCTCAATTGGCGGCTTTCTTTCTTATCTGATCTTTACCTGCCCTTGGGGTCAAAACCACTGCTATGGAGGAAACTAAAGTTTGTCTAACTGATGGATTGAAATCCTCTTCCACAACAGGGGGATATGCGACCTAGTCATTCAGAATTCAAGACACTCTCTACCACAATGATATTTTAAAATATAGTGGAGTCAACAGAACAAATGAAGAACAAGAACTTTTTTTTTAAGTGATTTCACAATCTCTCTCTCCAACACTTAATCCAGAATGAAGATTTACAGTAAGGGTTATAAGGGAGGGGAGTAGGGCAGGAGGGAGTGTGGAAAGTAATATTGCCAAATGGCTGGTAGTTAAAAGCTCTCTGCCTTTGGGCTTTTTTATCTTAACCTCATTGCCTTCAAAAGAACTGTGAGTGATTACACATTATTGCCTCAAAGATATCCTAACATTATTTAGTAGTTGATTTTAGAGCAATGCAAGAGAAAACTGTTTCTGTTAGCACTGAGTGATAGTTCAACACTATTTAACTGGGCTTTAGGGAACAAAGCCTCTGATTACCCAGGTGTCAATTTCCCCTCCCAAATCTGGCTTCCTGTGTTGCTTTCAGTCCTTCCCTTGCACTATAAGAAGCAGAAAAATACTTTGAATATTGATTTGAGGTATGAAAATTATATCCTCCAGAATATAAATTGGTTTAAACTGAACAACTGATCATAGATCTAGGATTCAGCAATGAAAAGCAGCAGAATTTGCCACCCCAAAATATGTTTCTTTGGCAAAAGGATTATTTTGAGCTACAGGCAATAAAAACCCAGCAGGTTCATGAAAAGTTCTTCACTTCTCCCTCAATTGCCTAAACATACATTGAAGAGGGGCCTGTACCAGGAAGAGAGAATTATTAGCACATGTAAATTTTTACCTAAGAAACTTATCTGCATAATGGGGCAACCTTTATCTTCCAAACCTCTCCTCCACTTTCTTGTGATTTACCTTCTTCCCCTTTGCATCTCTAGACTTCCAACCCTTTCCTTAGCTCAGGGTGTTAGATAAGCCTCTGTTACCCAGCTGCCTTTGGAGTCTCCTTAAAGGGGCTCCCCTCCATACATAATTTAGATTTTTCTCTGGTTACTCTGCCTTGTGTCAGTTTGATTATTAGACCAGCCAAAGAACCTCAAAGAGTGAGAGGAAAATTCTTCTGCCCCTACAGTTGGTGACCACAACGAGACATCCAGTTGTTAGACACTGCTCCCTTTGAGCTGCTGGAACTGAGACATCCAGGAGCCTCTGTCAAAAGCCAGGAGAAAGAATTCTTACTGCACCAGTCCCACCAATCTCTGCCTGCAGGGTTTGATGAAAGTAAGAATGGTGAGTGTCTTTTTCCTTTTCTAAACTTAGATTATCAGGAGAAAATATTTGGTTGAACTGGTCCCTTGGATATAGCAACTTGGGGAAAACTTTGCCATGAGTAGTCTTGTTTCCTATTGATCCCTTTTCAGAGTTATTTTCTTCTGTCTGTGTTATTAAATTTGGTTGGACAGAAATGTGGGTTATGCTCTATTTGTAGCTAGATAGGGTCCAACTCTTCTGGTGATCTCTGGGAGTAAACTTTTTGGCTTACAAAGGCTGTGTCTTTGGCACTGTCATGTGCGATGCCTCTTGCATCCGTAGTTAAGCTGTAAAAAGGCTTATTTGTGTGAGTTATTATTAAGAGTAATATAAGATCCTGCTCATCAATGGCCTAATGATGGATTTTTTTAATTGGCTACATTTAAAAGAAATTATTTTTTTGAGAGCTCTCCTTTCAAACAGTTGTCTTATTAATACCTATGGGAAGGCCCAAGTTGAAAAGTAGATACAAAGGAATATAATGGTAGCCTTAGGGACTATCTTAATAAAAGAACAAAAATTAAAGTCCACATCTAATGTAAATTCCCCTTCTCCACCCCCTTATATCCCTTCTATCCCCAACTCCCTGTCCCTGATCATCCAGCAGAATTTATCGATCTTTGGGTCCCTACTCTACCACAGCCTCAAAATCTAGCTTCATCATTTTAGCAAATTTCTTTAGATCCTAACACTTCTCCAACCTTCCCCAGAAAAATTCCATAAATACCCAGTTGCCTATGTTGGGAAGGAAGAATTTCCTCTGCCATTCAAGTTCCTTCTATTGACATGAGACAGATTAATAGGAGAAAATCAAATTTAATAATGTGCGTGTGGGAATCCACACAGCATGGAAATTCCAAAGGCAGTAGAACAATGTGGTGCTTATATGAGTTAAGGAGAGGGGTAGGGGTCTGAGGATACAAATATAAGGAAGACCATCAAGCAGCAAATGAAAGATTTTTGGAAAGCAAAGATCGCCGCATTATGTAGATATATTTCCTAGGTAAAGAAGAATCTCTATTAGTAGTTCTCTTCCTGGTATAAGCAGGCAATTGGGGAGGAAGGCAAGGAGCTTTTTGGTTTTGATTGCTTTTAGTTCAAAATAACATTCATGCCAAAGTAGCCTGTCTTGGGGCATCCTGCCCTTGGCCCTTACACCTGTTTTGAACTTCCTTCTCTTTATAAGATTTACGGGAAGCACTCTATCTGATCTCCAGGCCTAGGATACATTGATTAGTCGTGTAAACACTAAAAAAAGCCAGGAAGTGAATTTAGCAGAAATACCCCAGGACAGTAAACCTTGCTTTGTGTCACTTATAAGTACCCCTACTTTCCAGGGCCCTGTAATGAGGCTCTGCCAGCTTCAGGACTTCCTATGCAATGTCTTTTGTTCAAGTATTCTGGACACCTACCACAAAGAAATCATGAAGCCCAGACCGCAGCAGATCTTCTCAATTACAAAGCCCTTTTCCCTCCCCTTTCACAAGATCCTACCAAAGTTAGAGAGAAATTAGGAAGGTTAGTGGCCATTCACAAGTCTGCTCACAGGGACCAAGTTTGGTTATTAAGGGATGGTCTTCCCACCCATGGTTATACTACAGTTACTAGACAAGACAAATGTTGCCTTGGAAATGGCTAGGATTTCTCCCAAGCCCTACTACAAAGGATCTGGAAATGTCTCAACAAAGGCTGATATTCGGGGGCTGATAGAAGCAATAGAAGAAGCTCCTCCAACTAAGGTGAGTTGGTCTAAGATTGAATCATACACTGGGAAAGAAGGTAAGCATCTGAGGGCCTTTGTTGAACACTTTATACAGATTTTTTTACAGCATACTGCTTCACACCCTGAGGTTCTAGAATATAGAAATCTTTGCATTTCATCTTAGTTAGAAATCTCCCTGATATAAAAGATATTAAAGAATATGTAGCTAAATGGGAAAATCAGCCTTTTGATATTATTATAACAGGGTACAAGTCAATCCTTTGAAGAATGGAGAACAACTGTCTTTGTCTTTCAAATCTCAACAAAACCTGAAGGCAGCTCTGGGAACAGTTCAAAGTCCACCTGTTCTTACCAAATAACAAAACCCCCCTATTCATCTCAAAATGTTTGCAGATATTGTGAAAGATCAGGACACTGGAAACAGAACTGTCCTGTATTTAAGAAAAGAAGGAAAAATTTTAATAGTAATTATCCTAGACTTTTGCTAATAGCTAAATCTGCCCCCAAAACTCCATGGAGGGATGTTTGGGTGGCTCAGTCAGTTAAGTGTCTGCCTCTGCTCAGGTCATGGTCTCAGGGTCCTGGGATCAAGCCCCAGACCAGGCTCCCTGCTCAGCAGAGAGCCTGCTTCTCCCTCTTCTCCCCACTCATGCTCTCTCTTGCTATCTCTGTCAGTGTCTCTCTCCTCCTTTCTTTCTCAAATAGATAAATAAATAAAACATTTTTTTTAAAAAAAACTCCATTGGAGAAAACTTAGATACTATCTATGTGCCTTTGTGATGTAGATTTTCTATACCTAAGAGCCATCCTTTGAAATGTAAAATTTAGGGAGAAATTAAATATTTGGAAATTGAGCTCATGAAGTCTTAAATGTTCTTTCTACAAATATTAGTAAAAAGCTTTTGCCATCTTAGCAGGTGAACTCAACTTATTCCAGCAGCCAAAATAAAATTTAGATCCAAATGGTCTTTTATCATGGTTAAAATTTTTATTTTATTTTATTTTATTTTTAAAGATTTTATTTATCTATTTGACAGAGAGAAACACAGCCAGAGAGGGAACACAAGCAGGGGGAGTGAGAGAGGGAGAAGCAGGCTTCCTGCGGAGCAGGGAGCCAGATGTGGGACTCAATCCCGGGTCTCTGGGATCATGACCCGAGCCGAAGGCAGTCGCCCAACCAACTGAGCCACCCAGGCGCCCCTATCATGGTTAAAATTTTTAAATAAAAACTCTTAGGTCTTTGTTTCTATTGGTATAGATAAACGTTTATATATGCATGTTTGTAGGTATGAGATTTTTCTACCTCCAAGTGGTATTAGCATATTTGTTTGTAAAAAAGACCCAGTTTAATTGGCTTAAAAATGAAAAGCTTACAAATTAAAGATGCCTGAAACTCTCAGAAATATTTAAAAACTAATCCAACTGCTTTTCAAGTTCATGTGACTGGGGGAAATATTCACTATTAAAGCTAGTTTAAGTTTGTTGGTCTAGTTAAAATAGGTGTCTTCAGAGTTATCAGTATTGAAATAATGCCAACATACAACTTTTATTCTGACAGTGTTTATTAAATAAGTTCATGTTATCTCTGTTATCAAATTTCTTAGTAAGAAAAATAACTTAGGATGGTGGCTGACTTTGTCTCAAATTTTTCATGAGTAATCAAAACATTATTGTTAGGAGCAAGTAAATTCTGTAGATTTAAGGGAATAAGATTTTCAGTGAACTTTTTAAGATTTGACTTTTTTTTTTAAGCCAACTCTACATCCAGCATGGGTTCAAACTCATGACCCAGAGAGCAAGAGTCACATGCTCTCCTGACTGACTCCCCTCCTTAGCTCAGGGTATTATATAAGCCTCTACTACTGGCTGCCTTTGAGTCTTCATATCTTTATGGGGTTCCCCTGGGTACATACTTCTGTTTGCTTTTCTCTGGTTACTCTGCCTTGTGTTGATCTATTAGACCGGCCAAAGAACCTAGAAAGGCAGAAGGAAAACTCTTCTGCCTGTACAGCAGATTTCTCCTCTTTCCAGACTTGCTGCACATTTGAAGAGTGATGAAAGACAGCATCCATGTCAACTTGCTGGTTTTGCCTTAGCTTTGCCTTGTCGGTAGATATAAAGCTGTATTTCTCGACCAAAAGGAATGACCCCAAAGAGAAAATGAACCACTGTCAGTAATGGCAAAGAGGAAGACATGAAAGGGTCTAAGAAAGAAAAGTTTATGAGGAAATCATATGGTTCACTTGTGTCATCAAATCTCAAGATTCAATACACAAAAGAATTGAGAATAAAGACTCAGATATTAATACACACATTTACAGTGTGTATTCATGACCACTAAATGTGAAGACACCCCATGTCTCCATCAATGATGAATGCACAAACAAAAGGCAGTACATGTATTCGATGGAATATTATTCAGCCTTAAAAAGGAAAGAAATTATGTTACAAACAAGGATGAGCTCTGAAGATGAGGTGGTTATGCCAAGCAAACTAAGCAAGTCACAAAAAGATCAATATTGTATGACTTTGCTTTTATGAGGTATCTAGGATAGTCAAAGTCACAGAGGCAAAGTAGAACAGTGGTTACTAGAGGTCGGGCACAGGCAGAAATGGAGAGTTATTATTTATATTTTTTAAGATTGATTTATTTGAGAGAGAGAAAGAAAGCACAAGTGGGAGGGGCAAAGGGAGAGGGAGAAGGAATCTGAAGCAGACTCTGCACTGAGTGTGGAGCCCAACACAAGGCTCAAGATCGTGACCTGAGCCAAAACCAAGAGTTGGACAATTAACCAACTGGGCCACCCAGGTGTACCCGAAGGGGGTTATTTTTTAAGTGGGTACAGTTTCAGTGTGGGATGAGGGAGAAGCTATGGAAACGGATGGCAGTGATGGTTGCACACCATTGTGAATGTGATCAACACCCCTGTGCCGCACACCAAAGAATAGGTGAAGTGGCAAACTATGTTATACGTGTTTTACCACAATATTTAAAAAGGATAAGGAAAATAAGTAAATCTGGAGATTCACAAAGGTCCAGAGAATGGGTTCTGGGTACATGTTACAGGTATATGATGCTATTGCTTTTAAGTGGAGAAAAACAATATGGATAACCTTAACAGGCAGAAACAAATCGCTTCAAGAAAATTATACTTAATCTCACTATAACACTCATCACATAATAATGTGAGCCAAAAGAATCTGAAAACTGAAAAAGTATGTGTTAAATATGCCAGAAGTTTAGGAAAAAACAAGGGCTGAAGTAAAACCAATGGATCTCTGAAATAGCAATTTGTCAAAGTTTGCTGTGCACACAACGTGAGGACAGTGTACAAACTGAGAACCCTTAAACCAAAACATGGAATGAGGCTTACAGGTATATTTTTGTAAAGCAAATTATACAGTAAGAAGGCATTGACTCTTCTTTACAGTGACAAGTTACAAAGTAGAATTTTTTTTTTTTTTTACTGAAAGGGCGTTAGCGGTTCTGTCCTATCAATTTTGCAGACCAATCTTGAGGAGCATGAAAAATAAAATTTAGGACCATTATAACAGCCACCTGGCTTCTGTACACTCGCTTGCTAGACCCTAAGAAAGTGGGAAAACACTAGCAGCCCTCCTATCCCCGCGTCTTCAGATACGTTGAAAGACTCACCCTTCCCCCCTTTTCATGCTGGGTGTTGCAGGAAGGAGTGCCCCTCTGTGGTATCGGTTAATAAGCACGGGAACCAATCAGATCATGCTGGTGTTCAAATTTAAATGTCAGCCAATAAGAGTCCAAGTACCGCAAAAAGTCCTGAACTTGTTTGTGCCTATCTATAAAAATCTGTAAAATCTGCTGTTCGTGGCCTTTTAGCATCACTGGTAACGAGTGCGCGGAGGTCCAGGTTCGAACTCGCAATAAACACCTCTTGCCCTTTGGCTTTGACTCTGGACTCTGGTGGTCGTCTTTGTGGGGGGGGGGGTCCTACGAATTTGGGCATTTCAATCTGAGTTTTGCTTATGATTTTCAGAGGCATAAGCAAGTCACCAGGGCACATTAGCTACACTTGTCCTGCAAAATAAGCGAAATCAAGCTTTTTTTGTATGACTTTACTGGATGTGCCTGCTCAGGGAACGTTGTAGTCTGGTGTCTGGGTTAGATTGTAACAAATATAAGGCTACAAAGTTATCCTAAACCCACAATAAGTGACAAGGATGGGCCTGAACAGATTGTGTATCAGGGTTGGGGTGGATGCTGAAGTTTCAAAAACGGTTCTCCCAGGTCAGTTTCAGAGACGTCAGGAAAGAGCAAAACCTAGACAAAAAGGACAGACAAAAAGAAGCCCGACTGATGGCCAGAGAGATAAGTGAGAATAGCAGCTGAGAAATCTGACATGGCAATTCCTTGAAAGAGAAAAATAGAATTGGATCTGGAGTGGAAGAAATAGTATGTGAAACCGGAGGCTGAGGGCGATCACTGGTGTCACCTTCTGTGATGCTCTCACTTGACTCATCAGGAAGGAGGATTATTGATGGTGTGGGGGCGGGGGGGGGCACTTTGGGAAGGCGAGCCAGAGGAAAGTATTTTGGCTGAATATCTTTGATGTGTTCATCAGAGGAGGGCGGAGGATAGCAAGAGGAAGGAGAGGTGTGCCCAGGAGCTCTGGGCGGAATGCAGCCCAGGCGGGGCAGGGGTTCCGTGGGTTTTCCAAGGCGAGAGAGAGACCATTTTTGGCACTGATGCAGAGCGACGTGTTCGACAGGAGTTGGTAGGAAGAGCCAGGTGGGAAAAAACAGGAGAGATAATTGAAAGATAAGAATGAGTCCCTAATCTGGTAGCCAGAGGGGAAAAAGGTGTCCTATGGATGAAAGGAAGAGAGGGGGAAAATCGAAGGGGGTTTTGCATAAAAGCAGAAAGATTAAATGAGTATTTAATTATCAATTTAGCAGTGCGTGAAGTGTACTGTCTTAAATTTCTTTAAGTTCTAAAAGTGTGAACAGGAAGACAAGGAGATGTGTTAAAAAGAAACTCCCAGAACCTTCTCGCAAGGGGAACTCATCTAACCACATACACGCCAGCACTTTTATGTGATTTGTTAAGAGCTTTTTCTTCTCCTCAAAGCTTTGGAAGATTTGATTGAAATCTTCATTTATGACTTTGAATTTCATCTGAAGCTCCTTCGTATTTGCCACCGTGTAGGAAAGCATCATGAACTGCACAGCTCCCAGTAAATCACCAGGCATATCCAGGTCTATGCTTTTGTGTTCTCCACCATAATAAAAATAGTGTGGTTGGTGTGCCTCCCTCCACCAAATAAATAACGTGTTCAGCTCGTACCTTACACCAAATAAATCAATGAAAACAAATGTCTTTCTGCAGAATAATTTCGTCTTAAACTCTAACATATATCAGAAAACAGATTTCCTGTGTTCTTGAGCTCGGATGGTAAACAGCACCAGGTCGGTGGTCTCTGTTTACTGTTCTGGGGCAGTTCGGAGCAGGGAGAGGACTGTTTACTAGAATAAAATCCTTTTAAAAAAAGGATTCTTATCTTTCATTTAGGTTAATAACATACCACATATATTTGTCAATCAAATTAGAATTACTGTCAGCCCGTAATGCATTTTAGTTGAGCCAATATCAGTCAGTCCTGATTTATTTGCTTAATACAAATCTAATTGAGTTTCAGCCTGCTCCGTCTCCTTTCCGCTGTTAACCGACCAAGTACATCTTTAATTTCCAAGAGCGATGGCGTGGTAGCAGTCGAGAGGAAGAGTGATTTGCATAAAGCCCCAGAAGGGTGCCAAAACTCTTCACGCTTTAAACAACAGCCTTTATTATTCTGTAAGTGGATGTGTTGAATTTTCATGCTTTTGTTTCCAGTTCAGCCCTGACAGAAAAGAATAAAGTAGATTTTGCCAGCACCCCTGCTGTGCCCTGGGGGAGAAATTCAATGTGCCTCATTTGTCTTAATTGGAGAACCGCCCTGAGCACCAGCTTTTTCTATGAATACATTAGCATAACAGAAAATTCAAGCCCACTTTTGTAGCAGCCGGCTCCCCCCCCAATGCACACCTCCCATTTTTAGACCAATAAAAACTGCACGAGGGGAGAAGTACATGTTTCATCTCCTGGATTTCTCATAGTTGCTGTGGTAAAATTCTCTGTACAGGAGAGATGTATCAAGCCTATATTATCTCTGCACTGTTATTAGAGCGGGTCGTGAAAAATGTGATAAATATGATCCATGACAGAGAGCTGAAAGCTTCTCTTTATTCTTCATAATGTGCTAATCCTATATACTTGTTCTTTGACTCGTTATGCTGCTTTTTCAGAGGGGAGAGTTGGTTTTACAGAGACAAATGGGTAGCAGCTACGAATGAACCTAAGGAAAAAAAGAAAGAAATTCTTAGCAAGGTGAATATATTAGCACTAAAATCAACGCAGTTATCTGAGTCAACGCAAGATGGTAAAGCCCGTGCCAATTCGTGGGAGAAATACTAAATTCATCTCCACGTTTTTCATATTACAAAAGGGCTCTAAGTCTGGAAAAACAACCTCCGCCGGGTAAATTATTTCCCTAATCCAGTCCTTTCCAGTGTCTGATTGAACTAATGGAATTTAAAGGTAGGCGTTTCAAAAGAAATATTTCGTTGTCATGTTCCCAAGACTGGGATTAATTCTTTCATCACATCTGTTCAACATGCTTGCCATTGCCAGCTTAAGAAAGAGACGGAAAACATGGGGAAAGATATAATTTCTTAATAAAACGTGGTGTACACATTCTCTTGGAAAGATGGCTGCCTTTCAAAAAAACAGTGAATCCATATTTTGTCTTGATTTTTCTCCAGCAGGCCTAATTTACCACGTCAGTCACACACTGCTCTCCCTAGAAGCCTTCCAGGGATTTTAAATAAGGTTTTTTGTGGTGGTGGTTAAGAGCTTGTTTGGTTTTGAATTATTTGTATGTCCATTTAGAAATTAAATACCTTTTGGGCCAGGTCTTTGTGGATAAACAGAAAGCAAAATCATTTTGAAATCATAAATTTGAGAGGCCCAGAAGTTTCCAGGCCTGGAGAGAACCAACCAGTTCTCACTTCTGTATAAATCCTCAT
Source organism: Spilogale gracilis (assembly GCA_004023965.1). Lineage (NCBI taxonomy): Eukaryota > Metazoa > Chordata > Mammalia > Carnivora > Mephitidae > Spilogale > Spilogale gracilis. The sequence goes on along the minus strand of PITA01007797.1, from coordinate 73,283 downwards.
TCTGTCGCCAACTTCAAACACTTGGTCTGCCTCGTCAGAAGCCTGAAGGCAAAAATTGAGGGATTAATGCGCTCTTCCCTTCCCCCTTCCCTTCCTGCACTTTCCATTCACTCAGCCCCCAATAAACATTCCAAGAGGCTCGGATGAGTTGGTTAAGTGTTGGAGACTGGGAATGAAATGTTTGCTTTCTTCTGTAAATGAATCTAAAAATAATCGTTTGGCTTTATCTGTCCAGCGAAAGGAAGTGAGCTTTTCGCTTTACCTCCGGTTTCATTTGCATTATAAAAATGACAGGCAGTTTACCCCAGTTTATCAGATAATCCCTGATGCTTTCTAAACAAACATTCCAGCCACTCCCGGAGTTCTTTCTCCAGTGCCTCTTCCCCGCCCCCACCGGCCTTGAAGTCTTGTCTGGGTCTGGACTCAGCTGGCTTAGCCTGTCCTGCACATCAGTAAGAGATGGTCCCTGTGAACACTCCATTCTCCCTCTATCCCATACCAATTTGTTTCCTTTTTTAAACAAATAATGAAATACTCTTCTTCCTGGAATCTTGTATTTACTACCAGCAAATCTCAAGGAAAGAGAAATGGGATCACGGGGTGCTTTGAGCATGGAATTATAACTTTCCTTGGGAGGTTGTTGCTTTTGTTTTCTAGCATAATATTAAAGATTTTAATGTTTGCTACTGTGAGAGTTATATGTGTTCCCTTTATCAAAATGAAAAAATATTGAAAAATCATAGAAAAGAATAAATAAGCCACTCACGGTGGTTTTTTGTTGTTGTTGTGGCTCTGGTGTTGCTGCTTCAGTTTCTGAGAAGCACCCCACATCCTCTGCAGACTTGTTAGGCAAATTGGTATTTTAAAACACTCTGATAGGGTATCTGCATGTTGATTTGGCCCACCTGTCCTGGGTTGAGAGGCGGCAGCTCGGATTCAAACTCCTTGGGTGGACTAACCCGGTTGTTAACCTGAGTAGAGTTAAGGAGGACTGTTCTATAGTAATTCATCCATTATTTTTGGTGCCATCACTCTTTATGAAAATTACTTTTGCCTACAGAAAGGAAGCATTGGTAGAATGACTCTAGAAAATCAAGTATAGGTATTTAAGGAGGGGTGGGGAAGACGTGAAGTTTGGGGAACAGACAGGAAAATGACTCTCCCTGTGTCCAAAAGTATAAATTTATCCTGGAGTAAAAATAATCCTGCATGTTATGCTGGGCATTCTGTGGGGTAATAGTTAAGTGGGTACCTTGGTGAAAAGATGGGTCATTAGGTGGCATGTCTCTCTAAAAAAAGCCATAGGATTCCTTCCTGAATCAAACTCTGAAGAGTGAAATTTCAATAATTATATCAATATTAATAGGGAAAAATCTAGAGTTGACTTTGGAAAGTATTCTTTTGACTTTACAAAATTTTTTTTTTAAAGATTTTATTTATTTGACAGAGAGAAACACAACCAGAGAGGGAACACAAGCAGGGGGAGTGAGAGAGGGAGAAGCAGGCTTCCTGCTGAGCAGGGAGCCTGATGTGGGACTCGATCCTGGGTCTTCAGGATCATGACCTGAGCCGAAGGCAGTTGCTTAACCAACTGAGCCACCCAGGTGCCCCCCCCCCTTGACTTTACAAATGTATTCAATTTATACAAGTCCCTTGTATGGTCAAGGCGCAACAGCTGAACAATACCAAATTAGGAGAGAAACAATGGGCAAGAGTAAGACAACTATTACAACCAGAATTTTAAGGCAAAATCTTCCCGAGTTTAATCATACAGTTCAAGTAACTGTTACCTAAAATTCCAACTGCTAATCATTTCTGTTGAAGTTAAAACCAAAAGACATATCTGTGCTAATTTAACATCAACAAATTAACAATGAGATGCACTACTTGGTGTAATAACAGCATAATGAGGTGATGAAGAGAAAACACATTCGTTCTACACACCAAAATTTCTCACTTTAGTGAATTTTTAACAAATTAGCCCAAAGAGAGTCTCCTCTCTCCTCCTGTTTATTTAGGGAACACCCTGGCTATTACTTTTTCTTGCTTAAACTTCTTTAGAGGTTATTGATTGACTACTCACTGTCTCGATAACCTCTTTGTATCTGATTCTAAAGACTTAGGCAACATAAACTGGGAGAGTCCTTTTAGTAACCTCATGTTTATCTGTCAACTCTCTTCAGTGATATATCTGTTCTCTGAAAAGAAAAGGAATGTCAGATAAGGAATGATAGTTGTTAAGTAACCATATCCTTTAGGTTTTAACCTAAAAAAAGCAAGACACCTGTGTGAGGTCTTCAGTTGTGCCCAGCATTTTCCCTCTGGAAAAATAACTGATTCCCTGTAAGGATGTGGTGTAGAAGAGATGCACTTTCGGCCTGGATCTGAACAAACTGAAGAGGGGCCAAGATTCTACTCTGCACTGTTGTTTGGTCGTAGGAAGAGAAGTAAGGTAAAAGGGGACACAGGCTATCACTGTTCTCAGGGAAAAGCAATTTTCAAAAGGTACAACAAGAGGAAAAAGTTTGGGTGGTACTGGAGTGCTAAGAAACTCCAGTGGTGTCAGGGAAAGACATTGCAGGATGGGTGCTGATAGGAATACACAAAAGCATGAGAGCCTGGGAGGCCCTCTAGAAAATTCGTTGAGCTGAGTCACTGTGTCTTCCTCACTCGCCGGAGTATCTTAATCATCTGTATATCACAGAGTCTGCCCTAAGAGTTGAGCTAAAATGGAGTGAAACATAAAAAGTCTAATGGGTGAAATTCCCACAGGGATGGTGCAAACCACCAGGCTGGAGATGAGGCTCAGATATGGTAACTTGTAGTTAGGCAACCCTTCACTCCCCATCCCACTGTGGCTCCCTTGGCAGACTCAAGGAAAACATCGGGAACCCTATTTGCAATCCGGATTCAGGTATTTGCTGATGAGCGTAAGCAGGGGCAATGGTGCCAAATTGCAGAAGAAACCATGGAAGGCCTTAAAAGAAAAACTGTAATTAGTTCTGCAGCATCGAGCAGCTGCAAAAACAGGTCCAAAGAAAGGGGGTACAATGGACCCAAGCACAGAGTGAAATTGAACTTGAAACCATCCTGACTTAACTCTCAGAAATTCCCTGTATGTGTGGGGCAAATGAAGGCTATACATAGCTGTGAGTTAAGAAAATAAGATGTGTTGGGGCGCCTGGGTGGCTCAGTGGGTTAAAGCCTCTGCCTTCAGTTCAGGTCATGATCTCAGGGTCCTGGGATCGAGGCCCGCATCGGGCTCTGTGCTCTGTAGGGAGCCTGCTTCCTCCTCTCTCTGCCTGCCTCTCTGCTTACTTGTGATCTCTCTCTCTGCCAAATAAATAAATAAAATCTTTAAAAATAAAAAATAAAAAAAGAACATAAGATGTGTTAACTGAATAAACCCCTTGTAGATCCCAAAATATTCAAGAATGTCAAACCCAGGGACCAGAGTTCCTAGAGTTTTAGAAGTTAAAAGCAGTAATCCTTATGATGCAGGTGGTTTGAACACATTAGTGATGTTGAGCTGGGATAGTGCTATCCCTAAGGTCAATCTGAGCAATAAGAGAATTTAGGAACAGCTGGGGCAGATAATGGCAGGTAGTGGTGTAAAGAAATGGAAGGAGGGGGCCTGTAGGGCTCATTCTGTTAAGCATATCTGACTCTTGGTTTCTGCTCTGGTCATTATCTCAGGGTTGTGGGATCAAGCCCCCTGTTGGGCTTCACACTTAGTGCAGCATCTCCTGGAGAGACTCTCCCTCTTTCCCTCCCTCCCTCTTTGCTCCGTCCCCCCACCCCTGCTCATGCTCTCGCTCTCTCTCTCTCTGTCCAAATAAAATCTAAAGAAAGAAGAAAGAAAGAGCAGTTGAGGTTTAGGCAAGTTGGAGTTGTTGATAAAAATGTGAATTTGACCTTGCCTAAGAATCATAGGCTATTGGGACCCAGAGGTATTTGTATTGACATAAAGTAAATTGTTGGTAAACAGTATGCTTAGTCAGCTAGGGCTACCTTACCGAAACACCACAGACTGGATGGCTTAAACAACTGAAATTTGTTTTTTGACAGATCTGGAGACCAGAGGCCCAAGATTAAGGTGTTAGCAGGATTGATGTCCGGTAAGTCCTTTCTTCCTAACTTGCACATGGCAGCCTTCTTGCAATGACACACCTTTCCTCTGTATGTGCACAGAGAGTAAATTCTAGTGTCTCTTCCTGTTCTTACAAGGACACCAGTCCTATCGGATCAGGGCCCCACCCATATCATTTCCATTAATCTTAACCCCTTCCTTAAAAGTCCTGTCTTCAAATACAGCCACTCTGGGAATGAGGGCTTCAACATCGGAATTTTGGGGAAACAGAATTCAGTACATAGGAGCCAGAATGGATCTTCATGAATGAACCTAGGAAAAGGAAAAGATCCAGAGTTCTACCACTTACCTAGGGGCTAAAGATGACCATTCACTTTTAAGTGCTTGTGTATGACCTGTGTATATGGAAGGCTTGTACATAAGAAAAGCAACAGATAAGGGCCACATGGGTGGCTCAGTTAGTTAAGCATTTGCCTCCAGCTCAGGTCATGATCCCAGGGTCCTGGGATTGAGTCCCACATCAGGATCCTTGCTCCATGGGGAGTTTGCTTCTTCCTCTGCCCTTACCCTGCTTGTGCTCTCTCTCATGCTCTCTCTCAAAAGGATAAATAAAATCTTAAAAAAAAAAAAAAAAAAAAAAAAAAAGATGCCTGGGTGGCTCAGTGGGTTAAAGCCTCTGCTCAGGTCATGATCTCAGGGTCCTCTGCTCAGCAGGGAGCCTGCTTCCTCCTCTCTCTCTGCCTACCTCTCTACCTACTTGTGATCTCTCTCTCTGCCAAATAAATAAATAAATAATCTTAAAAGGAGAAAAAAAGGAAGGAGGGAAAAGAAAAGCAGCAGGTAAAAGCCCATTCCATTTTCTCGGAGTTTACAAAAAATGGTCTTGATTTACTCCACAGTCTAATGGGTATTAAATCAAAATGACTATTCATCTCTTATACTACCCTTTGTTTATTAGAGTATAAATATTTTTTTTCTGGGATAAATTTGGCAAACTATTACCATGTCCTTTGAAAGTATAGGAGAAAAAAATTGAGGCAGTTTGTGAATTCTGACCATCATGAATTTTCTTTGACTTAAAGAAAGTGTGTTCTAGATCAGATTCACACAGTGTTATCTACTGTGTGACTCTCTTTCAGAGGGGCAAATTTGTTTTTATACAAATAAAAATATGAATGTGATATCAGCTTATAAAACTACCATGACTTTTTGTGGGGTGCCTGGGTGGCTCAGAGGGTTAAGCCTCCGCCTTCAGCTCAGGTCATGATCATGATCTCAGGGTCCTCTGCTCAGCAGGGAGCCTGCTTCCTCCTCTCTCTCTGCCTGCCTCTCTGCCTACTTGTGATCTCTCTCTCTGTCAAATAAATAAATAAAATATTAAAAAAAAAAAACCACCATGACTTTTTAAGAGTTTTTTTCAGGAGAAAGGAAGACCAAAAATATGCCAACATTTCAGTACCCAGTTGATTTTTCTCCAAGAGCAAGTCGAGCATCATAGATTTAATTTTAGTGTATAATAATAATGTGAGTTAAATGTGGTTCAAAATGCTGCCCTTCCCCATACTAAATGAACACTCACTGTCTTTGATATGTTCTCTTTTAGTAGCTGCCTATCATATGTCGATGGTATGTATTTAGGCTGAATTGTAGGCAATAGAAAACCAATTCTGACTTAAGCAAAAAGGGAATTTGTTAGATGAAAAGGACAAATCACAGACTTGAACACAAGTTGCTGGTCGTTTAAAGCGCAGGATGCAGAAACAGATAGGTTTTAGGACCCCATGGAACATGACCCAAAGCCATTCTCTTTAAGGACTCCACTATTGGTATAAATCCCAGCCTCCATAACCAAGCTTCTCCTGAAAAGGATCAGGTCAGCAAAACTTGGGCCAGATATCCATGTGATTAACAATTCCCCTGATGGCACACATGATGAGGGAGTATGGGGTGCCGTTAGAAGCATGGGAATGGACAGGAGAAAGCAACAGATGCCCCCCAGGAACAACTGCCAGACTTTCCACACTGATTGTGGAAAGCTGAAAGCATCAGTAAAAGCACTGACAACAAAAGAATTTCCTGCTGACTTTGGTTCCCTAAATGACCTCCAAGCAGATCCTCCACCTCCAAATACGTAGTAATGAAACCGCAAAATAACAATGCTATATAATGGCGGGAGATGTCTGCTCACCTAACTGCATTTACTGGCTTCATATTTGCCTCCTCCAGAAGGTCTATATATGCCCCTTCCTGGCCTTGTCAAGATGCCACTACCCCTTTATCATCTTTCTGGTTTCTAGTATGATCTTCATTAGTTCTCCGTCTCTCTGCAGATTACTCACCAGCCTGAGTGTCCTAACAATGTGGACCAACAGCAGTGCTGACTGAGTCGTAGTGTCTCATGAAAGAACCATCTTAATCACTGTAGAGACAGCATTCCAGTCTCTTCTCTATTCCTTGGTGCCCAGGCCCTGTCTCCTCAGCTCTTGTTGCTAGAATCCATTTTGGTCTGACTATAGAGATAGCTCTCAGTAAAATCTAATTTTTGTGATGCAATCAGGAAATGTCTAGGTACAGACTAAGCAGCCTTTCAACTATGTTTTTCTGGGCACTTGAAGGCTGGTCTACTTTGAAAATGGCTCCCTTAAAGACCAAATGGGGAAAAGCCAAGAACTCTGGGCAGTACTTCAAAAGTCAGCAGCTGCTCTGCACTCCCAGTCAATCCCAGTTTGCCACTTGGCTGCTTACTGAAGAGCTGCTCGTGTGAATGTTTGATAGCACCATAGCGTATTCCCTGGTTCACCCATTGGCTTACCAAGCTCTGGGCAGATATCCGGTACCCCGGAAGCTTGGCTTCTCTGCTAAACAGCTTGTTATAAGGGAAAGAGAATTCGATTGGAAGTCAAGAGTCCAGTTGCAGATCTGACCAGTCCGTAATTACATATATGGTGTTGGGCGAGTACCTTAATATACCTAGGCCTTAGGGGTTTGTTGTTGTTGCTTTTGTTAACATTTTATTATGGGAATTTCAAACCTATGCAAAAGCAGAAAGACTAATATAATAAATCCCACAAACCTATCATCTACTTTCAGCAATTATGAATTTCAGTTTATTAAATTCTGCCTCACCTGTGGGATTACTGTGAAACAAATCCCAGACTCATATCATTATATCCTTAAATATTTCAGAGTGTATCTCTAAAAGATTAGATCCACTTTGTTTTTAAAAGTCACAATAACAGGGGACCTTGAGTGGCTCAGTGGGGTAAGCAACTGCCTTCAGCTCAGGTCATGATTCTGGTGTCCCAGGATCCAGTCCTGCATCTGGCTCCCTGCTCAGCAGAGAGTCTGCTTCTCCCTCTGACCCTCCCCCTTCTCGTGGGCACGTGTGCACCTACTCTCACTCTTTCTCTCTCTCTCTCTCTCTCTCTCTCTCTCTCTCTCTCTCTCTCTCTCTCATTTTCTCTCTCTCAAGTATACAAAAGTAAAATCTTGACAAGTCACAATAACATTAGATACTAGAAGTAGTAAGAACTCAGTAATATTTTCAAATATCTGGTGTTCAAATTGTCCTGACTATAACATTTAAAAAATTTTTTTCTTAGGGGCACCTGGCTGGCTCAGTTGGTAGAGCATGCAATTCTTGATCTTGGGATCATGAGTCTGAGCCCTATGTTGGGCATAGAGATTACTTAAAATTTTTTTTAAATAAATTAAAAAAAATTTTTTTTCGATGTTCTATTTCCTTTAATGACCCCCATCTCCCTGAAGGACAGCTAGAGGTAGCCAGGTGATGGCAAGAGATGTTCACTTGAGGATCTTGCCCTGATTGAAGGTTTTGCCCACATGCTGGAAGGCCCCCTTCCAGGAAGAGTGCTCTTAAACCAGTGTCTGGGCCTCACCACTGCCAGGATCTAGTTCCCGCCGTGTATAGGACCACTGGCCAACCTGGACTCAGCAGAAGGGCAAGTCCTGGCTTCACAAGCTCCAGAAATGGAGAAATGGGATGGCACTGGCCTTCTTCCTCAGCGTTTCCAACCGCTGGAACATTCCATTGATAAGGGTGCAACTCATGAAGGGCTGGGTGAGCTCTTCAGGGAAGTGGTACTCGGTATACCACAGAGAGCAGCCATCCTGATCGAAGTGCTCCCAAAATATGGCAGCACCACAAAGAGAGTGTCCTCATTGGAGTACTTGTGCTTAAATTCTCCAGCACAGAGGTACTCTTGGGCAGGTGAGCAAAGGGGTCCTTGGCAGCCAGTGCCTCGTCACATTCCTCCATCTTCTCCTCAGGATCAGGGGCAGCAGCCTTTTATTCTTCTTTCTACTCAGCCTGGCCTCTTTTCCTGAGAACCTTTCTTTTCCTGTGGTGTGTCCCTTTTAGGTTGGCTCTCTGCAGACTTCCTAGTAACAAACTGGGCCATCTTTTTACAGAGTTTCACCTCCCCCAAGACAGCCCCAAACTGGGGCTGGTTAATGCAGGCCAGGAACCAGTGGTTGGTATTGGGAAAGGTCTGGTGGAAAGAAGGCTCCAAGGCCCTGTTTATAGAACCACAACAGGGTGCAGGCAACTGTGATGCCAGCCCGTGTCACATATTCGACCACCAGGAAAGTCCTTGTCTTCAACTGAACAGGCAGTAGCCCCAGAATTCGCTTCACTTTCTTCTTTGCATTCTCTGGGGCCTGTTTGTTGTGTGGCATGATGCCCAAGGTGCCCCCCCCCCCAGGGGCTGGCTGGAAGCACTATGCCACTATCAGCAAAGCCCACCCACCACACCTCCTGGACTGCTGACTCTGGAGTATTTTTGCGTGGCTCCTCATTGCTCACATGCTAGGCAATGGCATCACTCTCCAACACACAGAATCTATCATCGCCCTCAAATGCTGGAACCTTGCCAGCAGGAAATTTACAGAGAAGTTCAGGGCTGCAGTTGGTTTGGCTGAAGTGGAAGTGGGTGGTGCAGGGAGCACATGGATGGAGCACATGGACTGAGCAGCAATGAGGGCCTTGAAGTCCTCCAGTTTTCAGGATATGTGAACAAGGTGCTGGCTGCGATGGTGATTCTGCATTAGAAAGCTAAAAAATTTTTTTTGAAGGATCGAAATGAGGTCCAAAAATTCAATTGTTAAAATGTCTCTTATGTCTAGTTTAGTTTAGTTTTTAAAGATTATATGTATTTGTTTGACAGAAAGAAACACAGCTAGAGAGGGTACACAAGTAGGGGGAGTGAGAGAGGAAGAAGCAGGCTTCCCACCAAGTAGGGAGCCTGACGTGGGGCGTGATCCTGAGATTCCAGGATCATGACCTGAGCTGAAGGCAGATGCTTAATGACTGAGCCACCCAGGTGCCCCTCTTAAGTCTATTTTAAACTAGAGATTCTCCCTCTGTCTCTTTTTCTCTCCTTCAACTTATTTAGGTATTGGGGGGGAGGGGAATAAATCCTTTGTCCTGTAGACATTGTCAGTCTGGATGTTGTTAATTACATCCTTGTAATGATACTGAATACATTGTTCTGTCCTCTATATTTCTTTTTTTTTTTTTTTTAAGATTTATTTATTTATTTGACAGAGAGAAACACAGCCAGAGAGGGAACACAAGCAGGGGGAGTGAGAGAGGGAGAAGCAGGCTTCCCGCCGAGCAGAGAGCCTGATGTGGGGCTCAATCCCCGGTCTCCAGGACCATGACCTGAGCCAAAAGCAGTCGCCTAACCAACTGAGCCACCCAGGCGCCCCTGTCCTCTGTATTTCTTGTAGTTAGACCTACAGGTTTGGTCACGTTAAGTACTAATGTTTGGTAAGAATGCTTCTTAGGTAGTATCATGCACTTCCATTTGGAAGCATTGTTTGTTCTTTTGAGTTGTTACAACTGATAACCATTTTCTAGTGCCATTATTTCAAAAGGGGTTGCAAAATAGTGATGACATTTTTAATATACCTTCTTCATTTACTAGCTAGAGTACTTCTATAAGTAGTAGCTTCTTGCAAACTATTTGGTTACCCTGCAGTATGGAGATATGGGAAAGGCAGGATAAATGCTTAAATCTTTCCCTGTATTTATAAGTTTTAAAAAATAATAAATCATTTTTCTAGCATCTTCTCATGTAGAACAATGAGTGTTTTTCTGTTGTTATTTAAGATCATCATACACTTCTGGGTTTAAACATATTTGATGTGCTTTAACCCATTTTGGTTATTATTCTGATAAAAGCCCACTAGTAGGAACCTCTTCAATTAGTCTGATAAGGAGAGAACACATAAAACTCTGTTTGCACAAAACATGAGCTATGGGAAAATTCAAAATAATTGACAAAAACACTCGTAGAACTAAAAACTAATTATAGTAAGATTATAGGATACAAGTTTAAAATATAAAAGTCAGTCACTTTCCTATGCACCGGTCATGAAAAAGTAGAATTTAAAATTAAAAACACAGTATCATTTACATTAGTACCACTAAAAATGAAATACATAGGTGAAATCTAACAAAATACATACAAGACCTAAATGAGGAAGACTTAAAAACTCTGATGAAGAAAATCAAAGAATAAACAAATGAAGAAATAGTCCATGTTCATGGATAGGAAGACTCAATATTGTCAAGATATCAGTATTTCCAACCTGATATACAGACTCAGTGCAACCCTAATCAAAATCCTAGCCATTTATTTTGTGGATATCAACAAACTAGTCTTAAGTTTTATGAATGGACCAAAGACCTGGAATGTTCAACACAATATTGAAGGAAAAGAACACAGTTGGAGGAATGACACTACTGACGTCAAGACTTACTATAATTGCAAACTTCTGTTCTGCAAAAGCTAATGTCAAGAAAATGGCATGACAAGCTATAGATTGGGAAAAAATATTTGCAAAAGACATATCAGATAAAGGACTATTATCCAAAATGTAGAAAGAACTCTTAAATTTCAATAATAAGAAAACAATCTGATTTTAAAAATAGATCAAAGGAGGAGGAAGAAGAAAGGAGGAGAAGGAGAAGGAGGAAAGGAAGAAGAAAGTAGTATACCTGTCAGGAAGGCAAAACAAAAACAAAACCTCTCTGTGTGTAGTGCTGGAAGATGAATGGGGACCAAGATACAGACCCATGAGATTTTCTTTAGTGCTCTTTTTTAAAATTTTCCAAATAAGAAAGCTAATAATACAAAAACTCTAAGTCCTCAGGAGTCAAGTTGTGATGATGATTCTGTTTAAATCAAGCCTGAATGAAAATAAGTATATGTTTTATAATTTTGAAAGTATTCTTTATTTTTTAAAAAAGTACTCTTAAAGTGTTCAGGAAAATGTAGTTACATGTAACATCTCCATTTTTAGTGATTGTGGATAAATAATGTGTGACTGTAACTTCCTCCTTGGTTAAATTATAAGCTATTATATACCACAACATGCTTGAATATATGCCATTTCAAAGCAAGCCCAAGATAAATGACCCATATTTCAAGTTAAGCTTTTTACATGTTAAGACAACCATCTTGGACCCTGGTAAAACCCAACACAGAAAGACTGCTGTATCACATAGTCTAAATATCATTGAGTCAAAGGCAATGAAATTCAGTCCACGCTATGATATTTGAGAACATTTGTGAGCTTTTTAAGTGTGCTGCATGGTTCAGTACTGTGAAGTCCTGATCCATCCGGTTGATGCATCACGTCATCAACCTGCCAGGAAGCCTTTGGAGACCCATTTGTCCCTGGATCCAAATCAAATATGTACCTTGACTGTTAAAAAATACTTTGTTAGACTCAACGACTGAGCTATCCTTTGACAGGACTGCCAAATGAATTATGACAACAGTTGACCACTTTGGACCCTGGGGCAATATTACCAAAAAGAAAAGGAGAAAAATGTGTTTTTTCTAGTTTCTGATCTTATGCAGAACAAATGCATCATTCTTCCTGTTACGAATCCCAGTTGAAGTCCAAGGCTGCTGCACTTTTATCAGAACTTAACAGGGTATAGATGTCATTTATCCTGTGTATTATTTGAAGGGGTATACGCTCAAAGTAGGTATGTCACATGATTTCTGAATCACAACATGGCTGAGGCTTAAGAGGGAATTGTTGGCTCCTGACTTAGCTGGGATCCCCTCTCAGCACAGAGGACCCCCTCTTACCACACAGTAGGCTCCTTCGCTTTCAAAGCGATGTAATGGTACCTTTTTTTTTTTTTTAAAGATTTTATTTATTTATTTGACAGATAGAAACACAGCTAGAGAGGGAACACAAGCAGGGGAAGTGAGAGAGGGAGAAGCAGGCTTCCTTCCGAGCAGGGAACCTGATGTGGGGCTCGATCCCGGGACTCTGGGATCATGACCTGAGCCGAAGGCAGACGCTTAATGACTGAGTCACCCAGGCACCCCAGTAGTATCTATCTTTTGCAATGGTTGTCAAGGTCAATGGTGAATGTTAAGTTTTTGACATATTGTGGGCACTCATAAAAAAGAGAGCTTTTTTTTTTTTTTTAGGATTTTATCTATTTGACAGAGAGAAACATAGCCAGACAGGAAACACAAGCACGGAGAGTGAGAGAGGGAGAGGCAGGCTTCCTGCTCAGCAGGAAGCCTGATGTGGGACCCGATCCCGGGTCTCCGGGATCATGACCTGAGCCGAAGGCAGTCGCCCAACCAACTGAGCCACCCAGGTGCCCCCCAAAAAGAGTTTTTATTATGATGGTCGAATAACAACAGGCTTTTTCTAACATTGCCAACTTAGAGTCTTCTGAGAATCAATGTAAGAATACGATTATATTTAAGATAGTGGGGAACAGTCCCCCAGGAAATGCATAACCTGCCAAAGGCCTTCAAAAACAAAAAAGCAGCAAACAAAATCAGCAACACAATCACAAATAAACAATAACAATAAGAAACCATTGTGAACCCACAGCAATCCTGTCTGCCCCTTGGTCCCTAAGTATTAAAATTTAAGTAATGTATTGAGCAAAGAGTCCTCAGAAATTATTTTGCCTTTTGGTAATTGTATACCTATAAAAGAGGCTCTTTCTCTTTTCTTTCTTTCTTTCTTTCTTTCTTTCTTTCTTTCTTTCTTCTTTCTTTCTTTCTTTCTTTCTTTCTTTCTTTCTTTCTTTCTTTTTTTCTCTCTCTGTCTTTCTTCTTTCTTTTAATGAATAGTTTCTAAGTTCATCTGAGGCATCCCCATCACTCCTTTGACCAACACATCAGTAATTCTATACATTCCTACTTTGCTTTACTGCTCCCAGGCTCATTCAGAAAGCATGAGCACTTGGCTATTCACCATGAGCGGAGTTGAGTTTCTCTTACCACCTGAATTCCCAGAGAGGCAACAGAGAAGAGAAAGGAAGCACAGGCTATGTTTCATTTCCATCAGGCTTCTGCTGCATTGCTGTAATTTTTCTCCAGGTCCAGGCCCCAGGCCACTGAGTGAAAGGCTTTCCCGGAGAAAAACACTTCAATTTTGGTTTTATTGCATTTCTTTGTATTTTATTATTCTTCTACATCCTGCTTCAGGGAAGTTTTTGAAAATACAAAGATCTTAACCCTGGGAGCCAAACTGCTTAAAACAATTACTTGGTTTTTAGTGGGTTTTTTTTTTTTCTAAAAAAAAGAAAATTTCCTCTTGCAACTATTTGGGAGTTTACTTTCTTGCAAAAGATGGGCTTTCTGAAAAATTTCCATTGGCAGTCTCCCAAGGTCATAATGACTCTAAACCCTCAAGGGTTTCCCTTTCTCTTTTTGAGCCACAAACAATTCCTTCCTCTGAGCGTTAGACTGAGTTTCAACTCAGCAAATTTCCAGAAGCAGTGCACAGGGACAGAGAGGGCAGAAATTCAAACTTTCGTCTTTGAAGAGGCTGTTAGGACCTGGCGTTTTCAGCCCTCTCAGAATCCCTGCTCTTCTTTTGAGTGTGAGTGTACACGGGAGACCGGAGAGCAACTGTTTGCCTAAGTGTGAGGCTGGTAAGGAATTTCAGGCAGGTGTGTAAATTATTTTATCCAAAAATGTAGCTAAGGGCAAAACCCTGATCAAAATATTCCTAAGAAATGACTCAAGACTACTGTGCTGTCTCCCTAGTGGAAAACATTGGCACTCTCCCAGAATTTCTTTTCACTTTACAAAGATATTTGTAACAGTACAATTTTATGTTTACAAGTCTACCAGCCAGAATTATTTTAATTTTACTTAGTTTTTTTCCAACCAACGTTTCTCCCAAGCAGTGAAGATTCTTGGAGGTAACCACACAATAGGAACCTCTGAGATGGGAGAAAAGCAGAAATCAGCCTAGCATTTTTCCTTGTCTTCTCTAATGTCTGCTTTGCCTCCCTCCCACTCCCACTTCCCCTCCCCCCTCCACGCCCACCCACCCAAAGGAAAACAGGTTCTAAGTAAGGCAAAAACTTCTGTCTGAAGAACAAGCTTGAGTTTCACCAAGGTACTAAGGCTCCTTCCTGGGACAGGGATATTTTACAAGGCAGAATATTTGTAGGCACCACAAATGAAAAGCCAGGTTTGGTCTTTCACTGAACTGGCTTTCTCTTGTCCGGAAGAGCAGAGATCAGGTGCGACTCAGCTGTGCTTTCAAGCGTTTTGTTTAGGAGTCTCTCAGCCCTTGACTGTGTGGATTCCGGCAGATTTTGTCTTTCTGCTCACTCCCTTTTTTGGCTGAGTTGTGTTGCTGATCATTTGAAGATGTCTCTGATCCCCTGTGATGGGGCTATTAAGAAGATCTACAGGTGGGTCTCTTTAGTCATGCCCTGAAAAGGTGATAGAATTTTTAAAAATCTACTTGGAGGCCACACAATCTAACAATTCCACTTCCGTGCTTCCTCACCTTTTACATGTGATCCATTAAGCTGTTTTATAGAGGCTGAATATAAAAGGACAGAGGTACTATAGTATTTCTTAACCTGTTACTAAGAGCGCAATATTTTAACAGGAATGAAGACCCAAATGCAAATTTCTATTCTCTTCGTATAACATTTACGCAATAACGAATGAATTGAGTACATGATTTTTCATTTCTGAAGTACTAGGGCTGGTAATGCATGGAGCTGCAAGAAGCAAGCATTAATCTATCCAGCTGCTAAGAAATGAAATGTCACTTGGAGGAACTTGTTCTCGCTGGCACATTCTTTCATGGAATTCTCCATCAAAAAGCAGGGGCAAAAGTCATTCTTTTTCCAGCTGCATTCTATCATAACACATCTAGCTTTTCTCCCGTGTTCAAACTTAGTTCCTACATGGGGAATACACAAGAGCTTCCGTTTTTCTTTTTTCTTAAAGATTTTATTTATTTGGAGAAAAAGAGCACAAGGTGGGGAGAGAGGCAGAAGGAGAGGGAGAAGCGGGAGCCCCCTGAGCAGGATCTCAGACCCTGAGATCACAACCCCAGACCAAGGCAGACGCTCAACCTACTGAGCCACTCAGGCGTCCGTCATTTTTCAAGAGTGTTTTTAAATATTTTAAAAATATATCTTTGCCAGAAACTCCTGAGTATACCTATTTATCTGCAGGCCTGTCTTGCGAGTCAGGTGAGGCTTATAAACATATTTAGCCTTAGGCTTCATCAGGATACACAGGTGCCTCCTGTAAGGAGGGGGTGGTGAGGGAGAGCTCTGAGTTTCCATCCAATCCCTCCCTGTTTTATTCTGGGGCCATTAGAATTTACTGCTAAAGCCCCACCCCCCTCCTCATGCCTCCCATGCCCGTTGAGTGTCCTCCTACAGCTAGGGCCTGGGAATCCAGGGAGCTAGGTTATTAGCATTCCTGCTTGCTGCCTGATGAAGACCCTAGGATTTGCCTGTGAGTCAACAGCTTAACGGTCTAGAGGAGGGTACTGTGGAATTAGTGAGGCCTATGCTAATTGTGAGCCTTCCTTCCTGCTTCTTAATTGAGTCCCAGGAAGCTCAGATCACCGGTAAGCAACCTTTCCATGAAAAATTCCTTCCTGGGGTGCCTGGCTGGCTCAGGCGGTAGAACAGTCCAACCTCTATCTAGGGCTTGTGAGTTCGAGACACGAGTGTAGAGGCTACTAAATAAATAAATAAATACACCTTTTGGTGCCTTTGGTTAGGTAGTGCATCAGGATGGAGAGCAAGAAATGAATAAGGCCCTTCTAAACACTACAAAGTGAATGGTGTTTTATTTTAAATAGAACTGGTTTGGGGCTCCTGGATGGCTCAGTTGGTTGGGCATCTGACTCTTTCCACTCAGGTCATGATCCCAGAGTCATAAGATCGAGCCCCGAGATGGCCTCATGCTGAGCGTGGAGTCAGCTTGTCCCCCTCCCACTACCTCTGCTGCCCCCCCACCACCACCACACACCCTCTCTTGCTCTCTCCCAGATAGATATATAGGAAGGAAGGAAAAAAGGAGGGAGGGAAAGAAGGAGTGGGTTTTAAACTTGTGACCACAGAATCCATTACCCAATTTATCTGTTAAAGAGAGTGAAGCAGAGCTCCACCTCACTTAACATCTCCCACAAACATGGGGCCCCTTGAGAGGTGACCCCTCAGAGCCCAGGGCCTTGTTACATTTCTATCTCAAAACAACATCCTTGCTAATTTTTTAAAAAATATTTCATTTATTTATTTGACAGAGAGAAACATAGCTAGAGAGGGAACACACGTAGGGGGAGTGAGAGAGGGAGAGGCAGGCTTCCCACCGAGCAGAGAGACTGATGGGGGGCTGGTTCCCAGGACTCTGGGATCATGACGTGAGCCAAAGGCAGTCGCTTAACCAACTGAGCCACCCAGGCGCCCCTCCTTGCTAATTTTTAAAATTGATTAATCATTTTATGATTCTCTGTAATAAATGTAAAAGCCAGGATAATAGTAAAGAAAGACATTTTAGTAGCTCTAACAGGAATGAGTTTGAACCCTGTCTTCCTTTATGAGGGGAAATCAGTCTTTCCCCACATTTCAGAATTTTTAGGCAGAGTGATTTTTTTTTTAAATCTTGACAGATGTGTGTGTTCCTCAAAGGCGAATTTCTCTGCATACCTTTCAACACCTTCCATCCACATAGAAACCAAGCTCTTCACGTCAATATATGTCATCTTTAAGGTAAGATCAGTTGGGATCCTAGCTTGGGACTGGTCTTCATGAACTAATATACTCTATTTTTGATCTCTCAGTATTGATTTTTTTTAAGTAGTCTTCTAACTTTTATTTTTATGCAATGGGGAGTCATAAAATGAATATTGGAGCCAGAATCAGAAAACTTGGAAATTACTATCACAGTCAAAGAAATAACATTTGTGAGATGTTTTTGAAAATATGATATATTCCTCTTTGATTTGTCAAGTTCTATTTGTGCATGTTAGATGTAATGATGAATCACTAAATTCTACTGAAACAAATATTACACTATATGGTAGCTAACTAGAATTTTTCTAAAAATTTGGAACAACAACAACCAAAAAACCCCAAAAAGGTATATTTGAGGGCCCATTATGGGACAGACACTGTTCTAGGCACTAGAAATACACAGAGCTGACATTCTAATAGAGATGGATCGATGGGTTGGCTCTTGTTACTATTTATATTACATTAGCACCATTGCTATTAAATAGAGAAACTTTACTTATTTGTGCTGTGCTTAATGTTTGAATTGTGGACGTAGGGAGTTTGAAGTTGGAACAGGTGAAGACTTGAGTGTGCATCCTGGCTCCCCATCATATAGTAGCTGAATATATCCACAAGCAAATCACTTCATCTTACCGAGGACATTTCCTCATTTGTAAATGTGGGACACTGCTAATACTTAACTCCTGAGAGTGTTGTAAAAATGATGGAGAATTCATTCAATACTTAACTCCTGAGAGTGTTGTAAAAATGATGGAGAATCATATAGTACTGTGCCGTACCATACATACTTAGTCCTACCCACTGTGGGTACGACGTCTTTCTACAGAGAAGCACGATGTACCATCCTAGTTTTATCCAATTTAGGATTTCTCTTTTTCCTAAACATGGTAAAGTATCATAATAATAAGTAAACTGTCAACAGTAGTGTCCACTGTTCCGGATAACATGAATCATGTTCGTGCAACAATATTTAGGCTACATGAATTGGCCAGTGTTTTGGCAACAACAGCATAAATGACAACTATTCACATATCAGTTCTCTATTGTACTGATTATGAGCTTGTGTGTGGGGATGATTCATGGTTTACTTGCTTTTCAAGTCACAATTTCAAGTAGCGTCATTTGTCTTCTATCAGCAATTCATACTCAGACTAAGAATCCACGTGCTGATCTCTTGCATTTACATCATTTCTAGTCTTGAACAGCCTCTTTCAGACTGAAACATCTTTGAAGTAAATAGCGCAGATGGCCTTTAAAAACAACAACAAGAAAACCTTTCACTGGTGTCTCTTTCATCTTCATAATAATTTTGTCCAGTAGAGCATCTTGCTCAATGCCAAGTGCAACATAGTGTCTTCAATAAATTTCATCCCATGGATACTGGAGCACATATTACTGTGTGTTTATATTTTACACATCAAAAGCCAATCCAATTCCAGGAGATCCACATGAGTTAGAAAGAGAAATTTGAACCACTTGAGAGAAGATGATAGAAAGAGGAAAGCCTTTAAGATGGGCATTCTTTGATTTGTGATTTCTACAAGCATGTTAGGAAAGCTTACTGTGTACTGGGTCCTGTGTTAGGAACAGCAATACACCGAAGACCCATTCTCTGTCTCAGGTAGAACCAGTTTGGTGAGGAAATGAAGGACGTAAATAATTAGAAAACATACACCTAAGGCTTCAAGGAAAAGGGCATGAGGAAAAGGCATGGAAAGGAAGAAGAATAGTGTGCTATTCTTGTTGTCTGCTTGTTGGTTTGCGTAAATAGCTGACTTATTCATGGAAATAAGGGATGTTGGAGGGATGTTGGAAGAGGAGTAAATCTGGAGTGAGAATGGAGGGGAAAATGATGAGTTAAGTTTTGTACAGTTTGTATTTGAGATGCCTTTTTTTTTTTAAGATTTGTTTATTTGCAATAGAGAAAGAGAGCATGAGCTGAGGAAGGAGCAGAGGGAGAGGGGAAAAGCAGACTCCCCACTGAGCAAGGAGCCCAATGTGGGGCTCAGTCCCAGGATGTGAGATCATGACCTGAGCCCAAGGTAGACGCTTAACCAACTGAGCCACCTAGGTGTCCCAGATTTGAGATGCTTTTGATGTATATCTAGTAGTTATATAAAGTGAAGCTCACTTGTGAGCCTGTGTGGAAGAGAGAATTGAAATCGTGGGTGTGGTAAGATCTCTTAGACAGGATATGGTAAAATGAGGGCAAAGACACAGAAACAAACCTTGAAGAACTCTCAGCTGAAGATTAGGTGCAAAAAGAGATAGTACAGTCTGGGAGAAACCAGAAAGGAAGAGGGAAAAGAGCAACATTTCTCTACTGACAGTAAGAGAAGAGATGAAGACAGTAGTCTCTGGTGTCCAGTGCTGTTGAGAAGTCAAGATCAAGATTTGGCGCCTGAAGGTCTTTGGTGACTCTAACCACTTAAATACCATCCATATGCTGATGACTCCCAGATGTAAAACTCTGGTCCAGCTCTAGACCACACCCCACAGTCATGCCCCCAGGTGCATATGGAATGTTTACGAGTCATTCCAGACTTAACACGCTCAACAGAGTTCCTGGTTCTCTTCCCTACACTTGTCCTCATGTAGTCTTTCTCATCTCACTGTCACCTCCCCACTTTAAGGTGCTCAGGCCAGAAAGTACTTGGCATTCACCTTGACTCTTGATTTTTTTCTCGTATAACTCATCCAATCTGCAATAACCTCTGTTAACTCTACCTTCACAGTATCCCATCCTCTTGACCACATCTCACCTCCTCTTTGTGCCACCCTTCAAAGTCTCTTCTTTTTACTCACAGCTTCACTGAGATATAATTCACATACCATGTAATCCATCTGTTTAAAGTGTACAACCCATTGGTTTTTAGTATATTCATAGAGTTTTGCAGCTGTCACCACAGTTAACTTCAGAACGTTTACTCACCCCAAAAAGAATGAACAGTCACTCCTCATTCCCTTGTCCCCCAAGTTCCTGGTACCCACTCATTTACTTTCTGTCTCTGTGGAGTTGTCTACTCTTGAATTTTCACATAAGTGGAATCACATACCATGTGGTCTTTTGTGACTGGCTTCTTTCATATAGCACAATAATTTCAAGGTTCATCCTTGTTGTAGGATATATCAGCACTTCATTCATTTTTACACCTGAATCATACTCTATTGTATAGACATACTACAATTTATCCATTCATCAGTTGAGGGACACATGGATTGTTTCGACCTTCTGGCTCTTCTGAATAAGGATGCTTTGACTATTTATGTTCTGTTTGGAGATGTTTTCTTTTCTCCTGCTGGGCTGTATGGTAATTCTGTGTTTAACTTTTGAGGAAATGTCAGGTCGCTTTCCAAAGTGGTATCCATCATTCCTTGGCAGGAATATTGTGTCAGCATTATTTCTGTTTTTCTTATTTCCATCCTTGCTCCCTGAATGTCCATTTTCAAACACAATTTGCCTGCTCAGATCCCTCCACTGAGTCCTCATCTCACTCAGAAGAAAGCCTAAGTACTTACAATAATCACCAGTCCCCATGCAACCCAGTCCCATACAACCTCATTAGTGTTATATTCTCTGTGTCCTCCCCTCACTCATTCCTTACTCTTTTCTTCACCGTTCCTTGAAGACCCCAGGAACACTTCCTCTGCCTATTCTTCCTCCTTTCTGGAATAGACTTCCCACTATACCCATGGAGTTTGTTCCTTACCTCCTCAAATCTTTGTTCAAATGTCTCCTTCACAGTGAGGCAGTCACCACTCCCTAACTCCCTCTCCAGCTTTGTGTCTGTGTGTTTGGTTTTGCCCATCACACTTACCACCTTTAAATATACTATTTAGTTTTTAAATTTGTTTTATATCTGTTTTCTTCTGCCTCAAAGCTAGTTCCATGGAGTCTAGAGTTGGGGAGTTTTGTTCCACTGCCATATTCCCAGGGCATAGCCCATCTAATAGAATTAAAGATCCCTTGGCTGAATGAATGAGTGAATGTGAGTGCTGAGCCTGGCAGTCCTGCCAGTGTAGATAGAGCAGTGAATGAGAACACGGATGTGAGTTATTGAGAGTAGATGGCACATCCAGTGAGAGGGGTTGAGGCTACACCAATCCATCTGCTTTCTTACTGTGTGGGAAAGTGCTGTGCTTCTAACTAGCTGGCTCTCCACATGTTCCCAGGATCCTCTGGGGAAGAAAAAGTGTTGGTCTATTAAGTGAGGTACAAATAATCAGGGGCCTAGAAATTGGTAATAACGCAAGAAAAGACATGGTTTAGTCTACAAGTGTGGGTGGGAGTTGCTCAGTGTTGAGAAACTCATTGAGAAGCTGGAGGTAAAGGTTTATATACCAACTTAATAAAGAGGGAGCAGGATTAAGGTTTCACTGGGAAGGTAAGGAAGATTCTGTTGGCGCTATTGGCAATGGACAGTCTGTCTCCTTCCCGGCCAGAAATTTCCCCATGGAGTGGGGGGTGGGGTAGCAGCTGACTTCACACTTCCTAGTGTTAAAAGTCAGCCCTCAAACAGGAAACTCCCTGGAGGTTGAGGGGAGGCAGCAATGGCAGCTGTATTTTCAAGAACTTCTGCTGTTTAGATAATGTTCTTTCCGTGGCTGCTGTCTGTTCAGATGTTATCCATTTAAAATTGTCTTCAGACCACTTCGGTGGGCTGCTACTTCCTTCAGTATAGTCCCTGCACAAACAGGCTCCCGTGATGCACATCCAGGTGGCACCCCTCAGAAGGCATGTGATGGTCTCCTCGAGAGCTGAGTGGCTCAGGACCCCACTCAAGGACATCACTTCTTGAGTACGTGTCCCCACATAATCCTGTAACATCAGTTTCTCCTTCTCAACTGCATTACCTAGTTGCATGTGAACATGCTGTTCTTCTCCCCAGTTTTAAATAAAAGAAAATAAACCCTTGGCTTTAATGGGAAAATGTAAATATGGCTGGGCATTTGCTGATACTTAGGAATTCCGAGGACTATAGTTATGGGAGACCCTTGCCCTTGGGCAAGAACAGGAGACCACACAGATGCAATAAACACAGAAGGCTCTGTACTCATCCTAATTATAAAAAGTTCTGGCTTCTTCCACAAGCCCCAGATCAAGCTTGCTCGGAGAAGAAGATCAAAAATAAAGATTCAGATCAGACACGAACCCAGAGAGAGTGGGGTAACAGCCCAAGGAAACAGTCTGACAACTGCTGGGAATGAATCTCTGTGTGCATCGAAGTAACACGAGGAATCGTGATGGCCCCAAACTTTTGTTACTGTCTTTGAATAAAACATTTAAAACTGGGGGGAGAGGGGGTAAGGCATATACATATAGTAGTTGTTTACAATATAAAATAGGAAGTATTTTGTTTCAAAAAAAAGTTGACTTGATTTTGAAAATGTAGTGCCGTGAAGGTGGCAGTAGTCCTAGATTTAATCCAGCGAATCATAAAATTGAAGTTATCAAGGGCTTGAAGAGCTAGGCTCCATAATCAGTCTTCGGCACTGTGTCACCTACCAAAGCTTTGGGGATAAAAGAATAAGCATACATGCAATCAACTAACTTGTCTGATTCACCAGATACCAGAGCAGTGCTTAAAACAGCCAATCCCCAAGCCATCTTCAGACTGAGGACAAGACAGGAATGGAAATTCCAGCACTTATTTCTAGAACTTACTTGATCTTAACAGTCTTAGCCACTCAACAGTCACAAATTTAATAGTCCTCTACTTCTCTCTCTTATGTTTTCTTACACAAAGCAAATGTATTTTCTACTTTCCTCCTTAGTTCAAGGGTAACTAATGTGTTTCTATAGATAGATATTACTAAGGTTAAAACATGGATAAAAAAATATTTTTATGGTTGTTGAAGTGGTGTTACTGTTCTTCTCAGTGAGGGATTGATTTATGAAAGGACCAAAATGTGGGCACCTTACGCATTCCTGCAGTAGTGACCTTCTGAGGGTACTGTGGTAGAAAGACAAAGTAACAAGGAAAGTTTCAAGTTGGAACTCATGCCCAGTGAGGAGCTGCTCTGACACATTAATGTGCTTAGGCCAAGTTTCCTGAACTGCCAGATCTACTGAAAGAAAGCTATGGTACTGGGGGCCGGTCCTCAGCATAGGCACAGGCATGCCTGCCATGGACCCTCCTTACTGGAGGCTGAGACAGGAACTGTTGTGTAAGAAGGAATTTGGCTGGCCTTTGTCCCTGGTTCCTGGGAGGGAGCCTCTAGACCGTCGAATGTCTAGAGTGAAAGGTATGTCCTTGTTATTCATGGTGGGTGCCTTGGGCCACGCTCAAATTTGTCAGAATGGGGGCCGCCATGCTGGAGAGAACAGCTCTGTGATGAGAAAGTTGGGGCTTGGAGCCAAGCGTTATAGGTCTGGCTTCCCAGCCTCTGAGAAGGGGAAGGGACCCTTGAGGTGGAGTTTGATCACAAGACCTGTGATTTATTCAGTCAAGCCTTTTGGTGAAACTCCACTAAAAATGCTGTATGTTGAAAGCTCGGATGAGCTTCCCAGTGAATGATACATATCATTGTGCCAGGAGGGAGAAGCATTTTGAGGACAGAGAACATTTTAGTTGGAGAACCTCTCAGACCTCATCCTATGCATTTCTTCCCTTAGCTGGTCCCAATTTTAGCCTTTATACTACAGTTATAATCCTGAGTATAATGCTTTCCCTAATTCTGTGCATCTCTCTAGCAAGTTATAAAACCCTCAGAGGTCTTGGGAACCCCCTGATTTGTAGCCAGTTGGTCAGCAGTGTAGGTGGGCTGCGAACCCCGACACCCACAGCTGGTTTCTGCAATGACAGGAGCCGGGCAGAACACGATGCTATCCCCCTGTGAAATCTGACCTACTTCTGGATAGTTCCTCTCAGCGTTGCGTGGTATGTACGTACACAGGAAAACTTGAGCACCGGTGGAGGACATGCTCAGAGAGGGACGTGCCCTGAGAAAGTAACCCAGCCCCTCTCCAAGGACAAGGAGAGCTTTTTTTGGCAATCGTCACTTGCAGTGACTCTTTGTTTATTTTGTAAAATTTGAAAGTAAAAATAAGGTAATCAAACCAGTCAACAAAGAAAACCCACTCAATGTTTATACTTTGAGCATCTTTTCTGCTCTCCATCTTCATATGGATTTTTACATGTCGAGATCATACAACATAGGCTATTGCTTTTATTTTCACTGAACTTGTCTTAAGCATTGTCTCTTGCCATTAAAGGCTCATCATACATTGTCATTTCACCAGCTGAAAAAATGTGATCATGCAGGTACATCATTGTTTCTATAATCCTTTCCCCACTTTGGGCACTTTGGTTGTTTCTGGCTTTTAGTAAAATAAACAATGCTAAGATGGTTATCTTTATGTATAAACATTTCTTCACATTTCTGATTATCTACTTGGGAAAAAAATACATATACACATACACACACACTTTTTTTTTGGCTGTCTGATCTTATTTATTTGTTACTCTTAGAAACTCTCCTTTTTCACTGGACTCGAACTTAGAGGTAGAAGCCCTAGAAAGGACAGCCTCCAACTCTCAGCCTTCTATTCCTAATGTTTCTTTTGGCTGATTTCATTCTCTTGGCCAAAAGTTGAGAGTATCCTGTGGTGTTTTTCTCTTCTTTTCCTGAGTACACCATTCCTTCCAAGTGGTGTGGCAGTGTTGTTGCAGGACATGTGAAGTAACAAGACACTGAATCTTGAGTAACTGAGGTTCTTGACCTTTTTGTTCCGGGACTTCCTCACAGTGCCCTGGTGTCCACCATCTTTCTTAGACAGAAAATTCACAGCACCACTAGCTCTGTGGTGGGGCTCCAGGTGATGAGGCACAATAGTATCAATGAGTCGATATTCCTCAATTCTTTCCTTTTTGTTTCTATAACCAACTTGAGAACACTCAGATTGACTTCCACAGTGTCTCCTCAAAGAGATGTAGGCTTTCTCTCTCTGGTCCTCTTGGTCTCTGACAGGAATGCCCCTTATTTTCTAACAGATGTGTCCATGGGTCAGAATATCCTGCTTCATGAGGAGATCTTGTTTGTCATCCCCCTCAACAACTCATACCACAGAATCCTTCCATTTTTCACCCAAGGCAGCAGCAGCAGCTTCTCTGGGCACATAATTCTCATAAAATATGCCAAGTTTGCATTCATTGTTCACTTCAGTGAGTTTCTGGTGGTCACTGGTTGGGAGAGAGATGTTCAGCTTCATGTTGAAGGAGCTGATCACCTCTGAGGATCCCCAAAAGAGAGTGATAGACTCTTGAAATGGAATTACTGAGTAGAAAGGATTTGTTTTTACAACTCCTGAAAACCTGACGCCAAACTGATTTACAGAAATAGGAATTTCTGCCCCTGTCAGGTGTGTGTGAGTGTCACTTGTCAAAGCTGTATCATTAACTTTTAAAAAAAAATGGAAATTTGATAGACCCCCAAAAGTATTGTATTGCTCTGCTATGTGTTTATTTGCCTACTTGTGAGGCCAGCTGAAGACTTTTTCATATCTATTAGCTGCTGCATGTTTTGTTTTTGAGTTCTAAGCATTCCCTGCGATCTTAAGTGTTTGTTTGTTAAATATATGTAGTGCATTACTTTTTACTCAAGACTGATGTTATTTTTTTTTCTTACTCAATACTGATGTTATGATAGGGTGTTAACAGTTGATGAAGTATGTCATTAGCATTTTATGGGTGCTTTTCTAACTTTCATGTTTTATGTGTTTGAGCTTTGAGGATTAGGGTTGTATGGGAAAAGGTTTTTTTAATTTTCATTTGCAATTGTGATTCCCAATTCCCACTGTGATTCCCAGTGACCAGGAGCTTAGCCAATAGCCTCTAGTTATTAGTTCTTTTAGATTTTACCTCTGCTTTTGAGGGGAAGACACACTACCTTCAGGATAGTCCTCTGCCACTATAGGAGTAAAGCAGTTGTATAGGGCCCTAGCCATTTCTGCTCAATGCAAGACCCCTCTAGTGGGTATTGTTTTCTTAGCACAGAGCCTGAGGGCAGTTTCTCCTCAGGAAAAGAGCCTGTAAGAGCCCTAAGGAGCTGCTCATACAAGTTCTCCGAAGCCCTGATGTACAGAGTGCAGGGGTGCACTGCAGCAGAGGTGGAGATGCTCTCCTCGCGTTTGTCTTCAAATATGGTCTCCCTCCCCAGTCAAACCCTCCCATTAGCAGACAACCAAGGGCTTCTAGTTCCTTCAGAGCCCTCCTTGGCTTTCGAACTGAAGTACTGTCACACTTAGGGCATAAGGAAGAAAGTGGTTCCAGGGCCTAGGTAGGCCACACCACCAAGGACTGCACTGAGGGGAAACGTTTACTCCAAGAGCTCCTGCTTGGGGCTTACCGACTCTTTTTCAGATCCACATTCCCTCCCCAATCCCACTTCTTCCCCTTTTCCTATCATAGTAATGCTTATAAATAGGCCTTTGATCTTCCAACGCTGTTTCAGTGTCTGCGTCCTGGATGACCCAGCCTGTGACAGAGCGTTTCCATTGTTCCAAGTGTGGGCTATTCTTCCTATTCTGATCTTGAAGAAACGTTCACATATATTTTTAGATTTTTTTTTAAGATTTTATTTATTTGAAAGAGAAGCTTGAGCAGGGGGAGGGGCAGAGGGAGAGGTGGGCTTCCTGCTAAGCAGGGAGCCTTATATGGGGCTCGATCCCAGGACCTGAGCTGAAGGCAGATGCTTAATCAACCGAGCCCCCAGGTGCCGCCCTGTACTTCTATTTTTAGCAATGACTTAAGTAAGTGCGATAGTTCAATTTTTTATTCATCTGCAGATTATTTTGGTGTGGTATGGAGAATCCAACCTGACTTCTTTTCCCCAGTGGTAGGTGGTGTTGAGTATCTCTCCCTCCTGGCCGCCGTGCCCGCAGGGGATCCCCTCCCCTGGAGCGTGGGCTGGACTTAGTTGCCCAGGACTAGGTTATAAGTACCTCACATCATCAGGCTCCTTCTTGTTTTCTTAGATCACTAGCAGTGGGGGAAGGAAGCAGCTTTAGCGGGGGCAGCCCTATGGAGAGAACCACACGGTGTGGCGGGGAGCTCAGTCAGTAGCATGGGAGGAGCTGAGACTCGCTAGCCGACAGCCTGCAAAGAACTGAACCCTGACCACCGTCATGTCACTGAGGTGGACACAGGTCCTTTAGCCCCAATTGAGTCGAGGATAACGGCAGCCCCAGAGGACAACTGGACTGCCACCAGATGTTAGCAAAAATTTAAGCTGTACCCCCTATTCAGAGAAATGATGAGATAACACACTTGTGTTGATTTCAGCTTCTACATTTTGGTATAATTGGTTATGCAGTAATAGACAACTAACATATCCCTAAAGGAACACCTACCACTTGCAGCTTTATGTTTTGCTTGTTTATTTGCTTAAAAAGCTAGAGGTTTATTTCTCATGTAATTAATAGTCAAGGTCTAGGAAGGTGCTTCTGCCATCCCTGACAAGTGGCTCCCACCTCGGCATCTCAAGTAATTATTTATTTAAAAAAAAAAAAAAAGATTTTGTTTATTATTAGAGAGAGTGTGTGAGCGAGAGCCCATGAGCAGAGGGAGGGGCCAGGGGAAAAGCAGATCCCCTGCTGAGTGGAGACCGGGATGCGGGACTTGATCCCAGGACTCTGGGATCATGTCCTGAGCTGGAGGCAGACGCTTAACTGACTGAGCTACCCAGGTGCCCCCTCAGATAACTGTTTAAATCTCACCTTCTCCAAACTAGAAGGTTAGGGGAGAAGGACCTGAAGGAATACAAACCAGTTTTTTAAAGAGCAATACTTGGGAGTGGCATATACCGATTCCACTTACATCCCCTTAGGGAGCCAGGTATTTTCCTACCTCAGGGCCTTTGCACTTGCTCTTCCTTCTGCATGGACTCATGGTTTACTATATCACCTTCTTCAAGTCTTCACTCAGATACCACATTCTTAGGTTATCCATAAACACCTGTTTTAAACTGCAGACCACTTCCCTTGGCCCACCGTTCCCATTTCATTCATTGATAGCGGTTTTTACTTTTTAACATACTGCAGAAATTGTTCACTGATATTATTTATCAGCTGCCTCTTTTCGTCATGCCCCACCCCGCCCCAGTAGACTATAAGGCCCATGAGAGCCTTTCGTCCCTTTCTTTGGCTCTTGTATCACAGTCTTAGAACAGAGTCCAACAAGTAGTAAGCACACAATAAATATTTGTTGAACCATGTGTTGAATGAATCAGGAGAAACCATAATAAGTCCACTATTTATTTAGAGTTTAGAAGATGATTCCCCAAAGAGCTAAAAAACCAGAACGGTTAGAAGTTGCTGCGGGAAATGGGTCTGAGCATGAAGGGAGGTAGAGGGGATGCTCCTCTTTAAAACCCATCTTATGGGCGCCTGGGTGGCTCACTGGGCTAAAGCCTCTGCCTTTCGCTCAGGTCATGATCTCAGGGTCCTGGGATCGAGGCCCGCATCAGGCTGTCTGCTTGGCAGGGAGCCTGCTTCCTCCTCTCTCTCTGCCTACTTGTGATCTCTCTCTCTCTCTCTCTCTCTCTCTCTCTCTGTCAAATAAATAAATAAAATCTTAAAATAAATAAATAAAACCCATCTTATATGATTTGATTGTTTTTATCACGGGCATGTATCACTATGATAAAAATTCTAAGCACTTTTAAATGTGCCAGCATGACTGGAAAATCACAGGATGCTAACAATGTGGGAAGGCCAGCCAACAACAATTTACTTTTTAGTAAATTGCTCTAAATCTGTTTTGAGAGCAAACTATTGAATCTGCTAATGGTACATACAGATGGTACAGCACAATCAACTTCTTTTTGGTGTTGGGGGTAATTTTAAATAGAATATCTTTTATCTCCTTATATGATCAAGCTTTATGTTATTACCTTAAGTTCCACATATTTCACGATGAGTAGAAGATGTACAGGGATGCCTTCGTTCAGGGCTTTCTTGACTTCTTCAATGTGGGTGGAGAAGTAAGAGAAGTCCTTTTTCATACACAGATCACTGGCCTATGTGAATGCTTGCTGATTTAAAGAGGGAAATTGGGACGAAAGGATGCAAGTCACAAAAAATAATTTTGTCGGAGGCTGCAAGTGACATATATTCAAACAATTACTTTTTTCAGAGTCCTCAGGCTTGTTTCTATTCATTGTTTGCCGAGCCTTAGGGAAGGCTGAATCCCACCATGGCAAACTGCCATCTTTGTCAGAGGCGAAGAGCTGTTTACATTCAAGGCACATAATAGGTGCAATGTGAAGTCAAAGACAGTGTGAGTTCTGTCACAGCTGATTAGTCCATTGTACGCTGTTACAGCTAACATCTTCCTTGTGCTAAAAATAGTGGGAAGTCACAGGACCTCAAGCAGCGCGACCCATCCGTACTCTCCTCTTTCACAAGATTGCCAACAAAGGCTGCCTCTAACTTCCCAGAGACCTAAATGGGCCCCTTATTCACTTCAGTGTCCTCCAAAATAGGGAGTTTATCGGAGCTGTTGGAAACCTTTCGGAAAAATGAGGTGCAGGGAACACACAGCTTCTTTAAAAAAAGTCTAACTGTCTACTTGGTAGCTTCCACTTCTTGATGTGATGCTCGATGTGGATGGACATCCTAGAAGTCCAGTCCTTGTCATCTTAGCCATACTGACGGCTGCTTCTTAATCATAGCAACAACAGGGTCGATGCGTGTATTTATGCATCAATCCATCCATCCATCCATCCATCCATCTATCTATGTGGCGTGACAGGAGGAGACGGGAACAGTACGAATAAACTGAATCCCAGGTCATGTCATCACGAAGTCAATAGCCCTTCTTGTGCAAGGGGAGAAAACAAACTGCTTTCTCTTCTATTGAAAGCCTGGAAGGATTTGCATGGCAGTAATCCTAAATCCAGAGGCGGATCTGTTAAGAACTCAGCATTACCAATCCCTGAGACTCCACTGATAAGCACATTCTTCCCCCCACCCCACGACACACATATTAATCCTCTTAAAGACTGTGCTAAGTAATGAAAGGGTGTGATGAAAGAGGCCCCCCTTTTTATTACAGCCACATAAACTGCTGGTGTAAATGTTTCATTAACAAATGGCTGGTCCAGTGTTTAATACCCTTGGCCTCCCTCCGCCTGGTCCTCTTGGTCCTGGGCTCCCGGTACAGCATGACCAAATGTGTGATTTACACATGTTTAAGAGAAACATTCCCACACTTGAATGCTGTTCTATCACAAAAGGAGGAGAGGGGCCCGAGAGAGAGGTGTTGAACCTATTGTAGACATTTTAATTTACAATTCTCCCTTT
Organism: Spilogale gracilis; assembly: GCA_004023965.1. Classification (NCBI taxonomy): domain Eukaryota; kingdom Metazoa; phylum Chordata; class Mammalia; order Carnivora; family Mephitidae; genus Spilogale; species Spilogale gracilis. Next base: position 42,812 of record PITA01007797.1, on the reverse strand, counting down.
TTATGGGCTTTAAAAGATGAATGACTTCCACCCACTTACCAGTTTATGTTTTATTTTTCAGTGTGCTTTCTGAGTGCTGGGTTCATGTAAGTGCCTGGGTCAGATAATTTGAGGTTAGTCCTTTTGGAGACAAAGTTAGATGCTCCCATACTCTCAGCAAAACCAAGAATTCTACCATGCATCCTCCATGCCACGAGCTCTCTTCTGAACCTCACAGAGGCCAAAATAGAGGACTTACCTTAACTTTGAATATGTTAAAGGGTGCCTGAAAGTACATGGAAATTATGTATCCTGTGTTTTTCCTTCACGGTCATACAGTCACCACTGGATAGTGTACTTTTTTTTAAAAGATTTTATTTATTTATTTGACAGAGAGAAACACAGCCAGAGAGGGAACACAAGCAAGGGGATGAGAGAGGGAGAAGCAGGCTTCCCGCCGAGCAGGAAGCCCAATGTGGGGCTTGATCCCGGGTCTCCGGGATCATGACCTGAACCAAAGGCAGTCGCTTAACCAACTGAGCCACCCAGGCGCCCCCAATAGTGTACATTAAAAAAAAAAAAAACTAGTCTGGTCAATGTCAACAGGATGCCTGCACTATCCGATTGTTAAAATATGGCATTTTGGTATCAAAGCAAATTTTCTGTGGCTCTGACTACACTGGTCGGTATCCAGTAACTGATGTACCTCGAAGATACAGAATCTGTCTCTCGCACGCCTGGGTGAAGTTAAATCAGGATACAGTAAAGCTTCCAGATGGTACCGCTCTGCCAAATCCTTAGAAAATACACACTCACGTTGCCTTCCTCAAAAAACAAAACAAAACAAAACAAAACAAAACAAAAAAAACTTTAAAAAACTAATACAGAGGAAAACCAGCCACAAAGGTAGTGTCTTTCTTATAAGATTGTCTTGGACCCGGGTGGTCATCCATGCCATTTCGGTTCACCCTGAACACCTGGCCCCCCAGCCGGGGTCACTCAGTTTGGGGAAGAGCCCCCTTGGGGGTCCGTGTCTGTGTGTGTAGTAGCGTGTCTCACTGCAACCACCGTCTGGTTTCAAAGTGAATAAATTCATTTAGATCAACCACGCTCTGGGGGATAAATACTTCCATGTATTCAACCTTCCAAGAGCTGAATACATCAATACCTTCATAAAGCCACTTTGATTGGTATTGACTCTGGGTGTACTGCTAATTCATATACATCATTGTTTACTTCACGGAGCTTTTAACATGACTTTTGATTTATAGAAACGGTGATTCAATTTCTACGAAGGGGTGGTGAGCTCAGACCTCCCCCAGATTCTTACTTTCTCTCTGATGTGACAAAATTGGAAGAGGAACTCTCTTGTCACAGCCTAAACAAACTGCTGTGTAACTGTTGATGTGCACTTCAAAAAAAAAAACCTTCTATAGTAACAGATAATAGCAACATAGATTGTCCAAATAAGGGCATTCAGTTATCTAAGCACGTTATTAATGATTTCACAGTAAAACCATTGATGTTACCCTGGGACAAAGTCTAGGAGCTAGATGTATTTCCCAATCAGAGAATCTTGAGTTAGGCAGAAGTGAACTTTCAGCAGATGTGGGCAGGTTCTGTCGTTTGCTGAGTGCCGAGCCCTGAGAGGCTTTTATTTACAGGAATCCCTTGGGCACTTTGTAAAGCTCTATACACAATATGCCCCGCCCCAGGCGAACAGCACAACCTCATTTGGCAAGAGCACTTGGGCTGTGCGTGTTTGATGCCGCACAGAATGAAGGGTCTCAACATTCTTCTCTAGAACTTCCTTTATTTCTCGCCTGCCGACATACATGGCTTTCAACCAAACTAACGGGGCTTCAGTGACCAGAACTGGATTTTGTTTTTCTTCTGGGTTGATTTCCCACCTCATATGGGGATGGAAGTATTTTGGAATTTCTTGTGTTAAATCCTCATCCAGAAGCACAGCAGAACAAAGATGTGGTTTTAGCAAGACGGATGCTCGTTGCTTCAGAACCAGCAGGAAACCAAGATTTAAGCAGACCCAGAATTCAGAGTAGAAGAGGATGAAATGGTGATAGATAAGGATGGGCCCAGACACAGCCTATCTGTGGTTCGGGAAAAATTCTCGGTTCTGATGGAGATAAAGTCAAAAAGCCTGGAGACAGCCCAGACTCGTCAGCATCTCACAGTTAATTAAAGAAGTGAGTGAAGGCATCAAGGCTTTTGCTCCCTTCTGCCTGAATAATTCACCGCCTGTATCCATTATTAAAACCTGTTACTTCCCCACAATGATTCCCAGCTCGAGATAGATTGGCCTCAGAACCAAGAGATAAATTGTAACAAGGCCTACAGCTATATTAATAAATTGAAATGAACATTTATTTGCTCATCTAATTAGAACTGTAGTTTTTCCAAATAGTGTAGTAATGCATTACGTTGACAGGCAGCACTACCTACCTTTTGTGAGATAAAATGAACGGGAGGGCTTTGCCCCAGATTTGGGGTTTCTCTGCATAAAAAGTTCTTTGGTCTCTGCTGTTCTTTTAAGCCATTCATTCCAGCGCTGTGCTCAGCCGATCCTATCTCGCCAGGATTGATGGGAGCTTAGCTTTTGAGGTACTTCGTCAGAGGGCTGCAAAGAATTGTGCATAGGGAACGTGCATTCTTCTTTTGTCCTGTGTCTCTTTTTCAAGCATTGCAAGGAGGAAAAAGAGCGGAATTTAAAGATTTTCCCCACCCCTCCCCATCTCCATTCCCCTTCATTAAGATTACAAAGCGTTACAGCTTAGAGGTTCAAAGAACCTGGGCCTGGGGGATGGGGGGGGGGGGAGGGATTCCTGACTCAGTCACTAACTTGTGCACAACCTCACTTTCTTCTTCCTTTGGACAATGAAGATAATGGTACCCATTTCTACAGGATCCATAGGAAATTGAGAGAGAATGTCGGTAAAGTGGGAGAGCCATCATAGGTATCAAACCAGTGGGCTGTGCTTTTACTCTTCAGCCAGTTCTTGCCCTTCCGTGTTTGCAGATTAGATGCAAAAATCATTTGGTCCCACTTTCATAGAGGGGCGCTTTTTTTTATAGAACAGAGCTAGCACCCAGTTTCTGAAGGACAGAAACAAATATTGCAGTATATTGACATAAAACGTTTTGGTTATGAATGCAAAAGTCCTGTCTCCTCTAACTGGATTCTATAATCTCAGATGCCAAGAGCTGATATCTTCTCCCTGTCCTGGCAGAGGGCCCAGGACATGGCGGGTGCTCCATAATTGGTTTTTTACCGTAATGATACGTGTGAGGATTAGTAAGCGCCTCTGAAATAAACACCTTAGTGTTGTGACCGCTGGCCCTCTGAGGCTACAGTCGGTCCCTTTCCTGAGTTGACACACACAAATCCATGCTTCTCCAGACTTCAGCCGCATGGTCCCGTGAAAAGAATGCACTCTTTCTTTCTTAAAGTGAGCAAAAATTGTGCTTAGCCAATATTCATTTTAAAGTTGAAGGTTGGTTGGTTGAGCATGTTACATTTGATAAAATGGGAAATTTTTAGAAAATGAATTTCTGGGTTGCCAAGTGAACGTCAGATAGGTGTTTTAAAGTGCTCTTCACCCTGCAGAGGTGGTTAGGAAATTTCCAGTAACTTCTTTTCTGGCAGATTCTGGCTCAGGATGTACCATTATAAACAGTAGTCTTAGATGTAGTCTCTTCATCAATATAAAGCCAAGGGAAGCAGGATTCAATTTAGACACTCTTTCCATAATTTCCTAGGATGGTACTCTCTGCAATGTCTAAAAATAATATACATTAGATGGGGTGCCTGTGTAGCTCAGTCGTTGAGCATCTGCCTTCGGCTCAGGTCATGATCTCAGGGTCCTAGCATCAAGCCCCATATCTGGCTCTCTGCTCAGCGAGAAGTTTGCTTCTCCCGTTCCCTCTCCTGTTCCCCCTGTTTGTGTGTGTTCTCTCTCTCCCCCCTACCCCCTCTCTTTTTCTCTCTGTCAAATAAATAAATAAATAAAATCTTAATATACGTTAGAACAAAATTAGCTTTATATGTTTTAGTATTTTTTTTCTCTTTAAAACTAAAGATAAGTTTAAAGTAACAAGTCTATTGAATACAGAAGGTTACAAAGTAAAAGGTGAGAGTCCTGCCTTCTCCTACCAAGACAGTCAGTTCTCTCTCTAGTTGTAAACACTATTAGTAACTACTGGTACTTGCCGCCAGAAACTTACATGCTTATATAATTCTATGTATATGCTTCCTGATTTGTTCTCTGTTACAGAAATGAATTTGAATTATACATAGAATGTTTCAAAACCTTGTATTCTATCTTGACTGTATTTCCAAATGGTTCTAGCTCCTCTTTTTAAGGATTGCTTAGGTGTTTTTTTGGCATGGGTACAACTATTTGTTACCTAAATATTCCCCTGTGGATAAATATTTAATTTGCTTGTGATTTTTTTGGTATTGTAAATAATGTTTCTGTGGACATCCTTGTGACAGTGTATCTGTTCACATGTGTGAGTCAACTGAATCAGTGTGTGACTTTTTTAAAGATAAGGCCAAATTTTTCCTCCAATGTGTACATTCTTAAAAGATTTTTTTCACTATTTAATAGGATGCTCCTTAAGTCAAGGAATTCAGTTAAAATCTGGTGAAGTTGCAGTAAATTGTTCCTTTTTAAGAATTAGTTATGTATTCATTTAATGACAGTTAAACTGTTTGACACATGTAGAGTTCATTCATTGCTTAGAGAATTCGCAGAGAATTTAGAGAAGTCTTTCAAAACAAAATGAAATGTCCTGGATGTCTAGTCCTGAACTCAGTCAATGCAGTAGAATCTCCAGGTACAGAACTTCAGATTCCAGTTAGACTAAGCCTTGAGATTTTCCACCACCCTAGATCTCTTCAAAAGCTTTCTTAGGTTTTGTTTTTCCTGATTGAAAGTGTTAAAGAACATTCCAATACCATAAACTTTGGCCAATGGAAGAGCAAGATACGGTGTGTTGCCATCTTACTAACATCCCATTTAAAAAAAGAAATGTGAAGCCTGGAGGAATTTAAGATTGGTATAAGCAGCTTTTTAAGACTGGATTGTCAGAAAAACAGAAGAAGAAACCAAAGGTATGGTTCTTGGCTTATAGTAGTTTCCACCTGAGGTACCAAGTTGGATTTTTCAACCCTACAAGAGAGAAAATACCAGTTCTTCCCACTTTCCATAATAATAGAAACCAAGGCTTAGCGCTGAGCACATGCTGGCCCAGATTAAAGATTTTATGGTTAGGTGTAGCTATGTAAATTCTGTCTAATAAGTTACTTGCAGAAATAACACATGTAACTTCCCATGTAAGCTTTTTTAAAAAAAAATTTTTTTTTAATGTTACTTATTTGAGAGAGAGATAACGATCATGGGCAGGGGTACAGGGAGAAGGAGAAGCAAACTCCCCGCTGAGCAGGGAGCCTGATGTGGGGCTCAATCCCTGGGATCAGGACCTGAGCAGAAGGCAGGTACTTAACCAACTGAGCCACGCAGCTCACTCAGCAACTTCAACGGCAGGTCTCGGTCAAAAGCACCTCTCTGAGCAGGGCTGAGTTTTCTTTCACATCTCTGTGGACTGCATGTCTCCTGCGTTAGTTCATCTCTCCATTAGAGCTTTGCTAAAAGCAACAAGAAGGGTTTAGCATCTGCCCGATATTCTGTATTACTTAGGAGGCAGTAGACTGCTTCTCAAGAGTCTGAAACAAGTGTTCTGCGCTGTGTGATACAGCTCACCTAGCCCTACCTGACTGTGACGCTGGATTTCACTGTCCCACTTCTTCCATTAAGCAAATTAGACATGTTAGGTTCTGTTCCTTGAAGCATCCTCCCCTATTCATGCCCTCCCCACCTGTTTGACGCACATTCTGTTTCAATTAGGAATTACATTTGCCTGTGCACATCAAAGACCTAGAAATGAGAGGCTTAGCCACAGCGAAGGAGGAGGAAGGGATCCTCATGTGAAGGGAAGTCCAGAGGACCATAATTGCTGGCTCTCAGAACCTCTTCCTTTCTTCCTTAGGATTTACTGCAAAACAGCTCATTGGTTCCAGCCATGGCAGGAGAACACACGGCAACAAAACGTGTACCTACCAGCTGCTTTGTCCTATTTCTGAGGAACTTTAAGTAACTTCCTCATATATATACCATTGGCCAGATGTGTATTATGGAGCTGTCACTAACTGCAAAGAAGGCTGAGACTGTGGCTTTTTAATCTGGGCATGGAGCCACTTGAGAGAGTCAAAACAGAAGACTGTTTTATTTTACACTGGTCAGGATCCATTGTAATATTTTGACATTTTGAGTGTTTATTCCTTCAGAAGAGTTTGGTTTTCTTTCAGTCCCCCACCCAAAAAAACAAAAACAAAACATCTTTGTATCTCCTTAAATACATAGTGAACTACTCAATGTAACCTAAGTGAAATGCTTTCACCATGGAGCCCCTCATTTGGGCATCTTTACAAAGAAATATCGTCCAAGAAGTATAATTCATGATCTTGCTTCAGAAATCATTGTGCATTCAATGCCCAGTGCCCTTTGTTGGGGAGGAGGTTTCTTTCTGGCATGGAAGTAGAGGGTCTTACGGGCTTAAAGACGCATTTCAAACTGCTTTCTGAAAAGAGAGAGGGGGAAGAGGAGGAAGATGAAGAAAAGCATGAGACTGAGTGCGGTGACTGGGGGAGGTGAGCTCATCACACTCTTTCTCCAGGAAACTCGAGAAGCTGCAGTGAAGAATTTCAATAAAACATGTATCTCCAGCACACTGTTAGTGATGTTCTGTGGTCACTATCATTTTTCTCTTTCTGGGAATTCAATTTGTCCCTATTATGCCAGGGTCACGAATTGAGGAATCTTAGTGGCCATCAGGCTCTGCCTTTGAAGCAAAGGGTCAGTGCATTAGTACAAAAGAGAATTAATCCAGTGTGCCGCCTCACCAAACGGTTAATTCATTTAAAAGGAATGACCAGGGTTCCTATTCTAGGTTTCCATCTGGACAATCAGAAGCCTCCCTTCTCCCAAACAAGAACTTCATTAATGAATATTCAACGGAAAGTATTACTTCATTGTCAGCTCTAATTGCTAGTTTTACCTTATTAGTAGAAGCTTTTCTGTGGCTGAGCCTGACATACATTTGTTTGCACACTGTTATTAGTCAAGACTCAGTGAAGTCTTGTAATTAACACCTCCACATTATCTCATGCAGTGAAAGCAAAGACAAAACCAGATGACTCACTTTGTTTTAGCTTTGCTCTTGTTTTCTGATATAGAAACACTTAAGGAGAAGTGTAAGCTCATCAGAATGCCATATGGAGCCAACAGAAACCATAAAGGGGATTTCAGGAAGCAGTGCATAGAAGTTCATTAAGTGAACAACACTGTAATCAACATGCTGATTTAAAACTCTACCTGGCACTAATAAATTGCACAGCTGAATTACCTGCACCACACTCAGCAACCATTCCAGGTCACTGATGAAGGATCCACAGTTCCCAAGAAGCAGGGGAGGTAACACAGTCTCTGTAAACATAATGAAGTTAATGATTCACGTGATAATTAAATAGCTTTCAGAAATCTTACTAGTTTACAGATAAAGCAGTTCAAGGCAATAACTCTATTTCCATCATTCTTACCACTGAAAACCTTATGTCTAAGAGCTGGCTCCCAACAGCCAATAATTGATATTTCCATGGAAAATGAGAAGTTAGCAATGGGAAGAATATCTACAGTTTATATTTCATATTTGAAAAGAGATCTTTTCCTAAATGCCTTTATTAAAAAGGCAAAAGTCACAGTTTAAGAGAAAAAATTCCTTATTTCCTGTTTGAAAAAAAAAAAAAAGTGTTCCCAGGACAATATAAGCAAAGTGAAAAGCAGCTACAATAGGAAAGAGGAATAATACATAGGCAATGGCATCACAGCCTCTCAGTTAGTGAGTATACCCAAAGCAAGGAAGAATCTGGCTATTAAATTGAAGTCATTATTATATACAACTTGTCCTACCTGAGGGGTCTGATAGCAAAACTTGTTTACAAAAGAAACATGCCAACAATTTTAATGGATTCCTGTCTGTACTTAATTCTAATATTATGAAAATATCCACGAGGAGAAAGAAAAGTTAAGAACGTGCAGCTTAGGGGCACCCGGGTGGCTCAGTTGGTTACGAGTCCAACTCTTCATTTCAGCTCAGGTCATGATCTCAGGGTCATGAAATCGAGCCCTGTGTCAGGCTCTGCACTCTGGGGTGAGTCTGCTTGAGATTCTTGCTCCTCTACCCTTCTCCCTGCTCATACACACGCTCTCTCTCTGACTCTCTAAATAAATAAATAAAAGATTTTTTTAAAAATGCCTAGTTTAGGGGTGCCTGGTGGCTCAGTTGGTTAAGCGACTGCCTTTGGCTCAGGTCATGATCCCAGAGATCCGGGATCGAGCCCCACATCGGGCTCCCTGCTTGGCGGGAAGCCTGCTTCTCCCTCTCTCACTCCCCCTGCTTGTGTTCCGTCTCTGGCTGTGTTTCTCTCTGTCAAATAAATAAAATCTTTAAAAAAAAAATGCCTAGTTTATACTATCTTATACTACCCATCACAATCTACAGATTCATTGCAATCGTGATCAGAATTCCAACAGTGGGGCATCTGGGTAGCTCAGTCAGTTGAGTGTCGGATTCTTGATTTGGGCTCAGGTCATGATCTCACTGGTCATGGGATTAAGCCCCATCCAGGTGTAGGAATCTGCACTCTATGTGGAGACTCCTAGAGATTCTCTCCCCTGCCTGTCCCCTACTCACACACATCGTCTCTCCCTCTCTCTCAAAGAAAGAAGTCTTTTTTTTTTAAACATCCCAATGGTGTTTTTCACAGAAATAAAACAAAATCCTAAAATTGACATACCATAAAATACGATGAAAGACCCAAATGGCCAAAACAATCTTAAGAAAGAACAACAAAGTGTTCTTAGAACACTGAAAGAATAAAATAAAGAAAAAGAAGAAAGAAGAAAAAAAAAAGAAAGAACAGCAAAGCTACAGTCATCATGTTCCCAGATTTCAAACTCTGTTGCAAAGCTATAGTGATCCAAATAGTATGTTATTGGCATAAAAACAGACTCATAGATAGATTAATGGAGCAGAACAAACAGCCCATACATAAACTTCCACACACCTGTCAACTTATTTTCAACAGGAAGCCAAAAATGTACAATGAGGAAAGGGCAGTCTCTCCAGCAGATAGTGTTGGGACGACTGGACAACCACATGCAAAGACTGAAACTGGACCCTTATCTTACACTGCCCACAAATATTAACTAAAAATGGATTAAAGAGTTGAATGTGAGAACAACTGAAACCAGAAACACAAAACTCCTGGGAGAAAATATAGGTGATAAGCTCCCTGACATAGGTCTTAGTGATGATTTTTTGGATATGACACCCAAAGCAAAGGCAACAAAAGTAAAACTTAACATCTGGGACGACATCAAACAAAAAGGCTTCTGCACAACAAAGGAAGTCATCCACAAAATGAAAAGACAACCTATCAAATGGGAGAGAATTTTTACGCATCAGATACCTGATAAGGAGCTAATGTCCAAAATATAGAAAGAATTTGTACAAGTCAATGGAAAAGTGTAAACAGTCTCATTAAAAATGGGCAGAGGGCCTACATGGATTTTTCTCCTAAGGAGACATCCAGATGGCCAACAGACACATGAAAAGATGCTCAGCCTCACTAATCATCAGGGAAATGCAAATCAAAACCACAATGAGATAGCACATCACACTTGTATGCATGACTGTTATGGAAAAGATAGAAATAACAAATGTTATCCAGGATGTGGAGAAAAGGGGACCCTTGTGCACTGTTGGTAAAAATGGAAATTGGTGCAGCCACTATGGAAAGCAGTATGAAGGTTCCTCAAAAAAACTTAAAACTAGCATATGATGGACTGAGCATTTCCACTTCTGGATATTTATCCAAAAAAAAGAGAAAGAGAGAGAGAGAGAGAAAGAAAGAAAGAAAAAACAACTCAAAAAAAGATGGATGTATCCCTATGTTCACTGCAGCACTATCTACAACAGCCTAGACATGGAAACAACCTGTCCACCAACAGATGAATGGATAGAGAATATGTGATCTATATATTTAGAATGGAGTATGATTGAGCTATAAAAAGAAGGGAATCTTGCCATTCGTGACAACTTGGTGGTCCTTCGGGGCATTAGGCTAAGCGAGATAAAGGCAAACACTAGACAAAGACAATTACCATATGATCTATCTTACATGCAGAATCTTAAAAACCAAATGAGAACAAAACCAAGCTCACAGATACAGAGAACCGATTGATGGTTGCCAGAAGCAGAGGTTGGGGGGTGAGGGGGCGTGAAATTGGTGATGGTGTTGGTAAGGTACAAACATCCAGCTGCGAAGTAAGTTGAGGGGCTATAAAATACAGCTGGTATTGACAATACCATACTGGATATTTCAAAGTGGCTAAGAGAATAATTCTTCAAAGAAAAACAAGTTTTGTGACGCTTTATGCGAACAGAGGTTAACTAGACTTTTCTAGCGTGTTCATTTCTCAGTGCATACTAAAATCTAATTCTTACACTGTACACCTGAACCTCACGTGAGCTATGTCAGTTACATTTCAAGTAAAAATAAATAAATAAATAAATAAAAATTAAAAAAAAACACAAAAAACAAAAAACAAACCCAGCATGTCCACAAATTGCCTGACTCTTCCGGAAACCTTGCTACTGGGCTTCTAAGTAACCATGCCATGAAGAAGAGGCCCTTTGATACATTTGACACGTTCACTCTTATCCGGTTAACCATTACGTGTGTGCACCCAGATGGTGTAAATCACTGAGTCACAAAAGCTATAGCATCCTTGTGATCTGGGGAAATTAATAAACATAGCAGCCTCATCACTGATAGCTCAGGGGTACCAAGCCAACTCTAGTAGTTAAGCTTCTGTTGAAACAAGAAGTTTCCCAGGGTGCCTGGGTGGCTCTGTTTGCTCAGGTCCTGATCTCAGGGTCCTGGGATCGAGCCCCACATCAGGCTCTGCTCAGTGGGAAGTCTGCTTCTCCCTCTCCCTCTGCCTGCTGCTCCCCCTGCTTGTGTGCTCTCCATCTCAAATGAATCAATAAAAGCTTTAAAGAAAACAAAAGAAACCAGAACGTTCAGCAGGTATGGCCTTGACTGTATTTTCCTCTGCCTAAAAATACAACCGTGAAAACATTTTCATGTTCATGCCCCAATGCGTGTTTTGGCAAGAGACGGCTACCTTACCCGCCTGGTACAGTGTGGGCCCTGAGATGAAGCTTCTGCCTATGTATTCACTAGAGGAGCATGGTCTGAAAATAGAAACACGGAGGGCTTTGTGACCATTGAATGGAAAAGCTAATAATAGCATTGCTTCATTGTTTGGCAGGGACTCAAGGCTACTCTGGCCAAGGAGCAGCGTGCGCCGCAGTAACCAAATCATAAAATTTCTCCAGGGAATGGTGCAGCTTTTCAGAACATGTTTTATATTCTGGGATTGCTCAGGAAGGAAATAGTTCGAAGCTCTTTTGACATAAATGCGGGTTGTTTCCAGTCTGAAGGGGGTGGGGGGGCAGGGCTGGAGAGTGGAGCCGGCAGGTCAGTGGCAGAAGGGAGGCAAAAATGTTGTTAAGGAGTTCCTGACAGGTGGTGAGGAGGCTGCGGCTGGAGGAGGGCAGGTGGGGAGGGGGGCTGAGGCCAGGCGGGAGTTTGTCCCCGGCAGCTTCCTGGGGCTCGCTCAGCATCGCCTCTCACACTCCTATTATGTTTATTTCTGTTGAACTTAAAGAGTGACCTTTTCAGAACTGCAGTGCATTGTTGACCCACATGCATTTTTGAGACCTAATTTCCCTGAATGCCTTCCTTGTTCCTGCAGAAGAGAACTCTGTTGGAGAAAAGAGGAAGAGGCTGAGGATAAAGACCATTGCACACATTGGATTCCGCCTGCTATTAATAATTTAGAAGTGTTTTTAATGCCCTGATATGGAAGGAAGGGGTTTTTTTGACACCAAAGGCATCTAAATATTAATTTCAGAGGAATTGGTTGTTATAAGCGGTTAACATCCATTTTGTTAGTTGACCTCCCAAGGAAGGTTAATGCACTAAAATCTGGTCATTAAGTATAGTAACAAATGTTTTTTCAGGGAGGTTATTACTATCATAAACTCTAATCCATGGTTCATAGGCAGCAAGCTCTAGTGTGGTGCTCTGACTAATGAAGAATTAACTATTTCTGAGCAGTTAATAAAGATTTTTCCCCCCACCAATCAACGTACTCTACATGATCCTTATAATTACTAAAAGCATTAAGCTCTGGGTATGAGTGCCCACATGTCAGACTGGAATTCTGTTCTGAGTAAATGACAAATGGCAAAGCTAATCCCATTTCACTTAATTTTTTTTTTTCTAACATGTTCACTGAAATAAGAAATAATGGAATTCCTAAGTATTAGAAAAAGATGGTCCACTCCAAAGCATTTGCTAAATGAGTATTGATGAGGTCTTTAATCATATTTTATTGTGATGGAAGATTTTATACTCTGGTTTCGTTCTTGCTAGAACCGAGAAGTTAATTGGCTACAAACAGGGCGTTTTTGCTTGCTTGCTTGTTTTATTTGGTTTGTCCTTTATTAAAAGGGGCACTCACCCACAAGAACACAGGAGGCAGAGACTTGGGTGAGAAACACTAACGTCAGCCTCATAACAAAAAGAGGGAAAAAGGTATAACCTAACCTTTCTGAAAAGCCTCTCGGCAGTGTTTTGCTTTTCAATGGAAAGGTCGTCCAGAATTAATTAAAGTCACTTTCCCGCTGAGGACCAAGCATTTGGCTTTACTTTGAAGACTCAAAGAAAGTTGCTCTTAGCAATTTCTCAGAGACCCTGGAGCAGCCCCACCAAAGCAATGGGTCAGCCTGAGAAAGGAGTCATCTCCTGGAATCAGGTCTGAACAGCTGATACACTGAGGCCTGAGGTGCCCAGGAAGACAAAGGCCAGACTTATCAACATAAAATTAAAAAAGAACTTCTTACTTTGCACCCCCCCACACACCCCCACAATCACCCATCACTCAAGGGGGCTCCATCTTCCTGTTTGCATACACCCTCCACACCCTCATTTTTATTTTTAACTTAAGCTAAATCCTGTCTTTGGGACAGATGTCCCTATACTGAACAAGTGCAGAGGGAGAGAAGCCATACTTAGCCAAAATAAAAGGGATATTGTCTTGTAGAAAAGAAAATGTATTTTGGAAAAAGTTTGCATTATACACAAAAGCTTTGAAAGGGGGTCACATGCACTGACGGAAGCTCACCATCTCCAAGTATTTTTTCTGTGGAAGATTCAAGGGTCTGGATTTCTTTAAATAGCCACTGGGGCTGCCTAATGGGATTTGTGTGGGATTTGTCACTTATTTGGTTCTTTACTTGCTTGAAGATTAACTGCATTCATTTCCCCCTTACTGGTGAAGGCAAGGTGGCTTAGCCCTTTTGAGACTCAGTTTCCTTATCTGTAAAGGAATACTATGATGTCTGCGTTGGGGAACACTGGAGGGAATGAGTGATCATATAGAAGGGCCTCGGATGGACGAGTAGGAAATCTATCTCATATGGGGGCTGTTGCTTTATGTATTTTACATATTCTGAAAGTGACTAGACTCTTAAAACCTCCTGGGTTTAAAATTGGCATCAAGGGAGTAATACCTCATTAGGCTGACTTCTGAGAATGGGCACTGGTCCTGAGCCCAGCTCGTCCATCATGGCCCCATAGCCGGACACAAAGCCTTCCCTGGTTACCCCAGCCAGACACAGACTTCCCAACCTCTGCATTCTAATGTCCCTTGTCCTTTTCTAGTAGCGGTCTTCACACCCAGTCTCTGCATCAAGTTATTTATAGACACTCTTGGATCTGCACTCCCAGCACTGGGTGTACTGCCTCAAGCGCAAGGACTGAAAAGCGTTCATGAATTTTAGGGACTCTCTCCTGGGGCATGTTTTCTGCCTATCCCATGGCAGCTGCGTCAATGGTGAATGACTATGGGGGTCACCTGTTCTTTCTTTTTTCTTTTGTAGCATTATCCTCCCTCCTGCTTTTTTTTTTTTTAACTTCTAAACAGAGTCTCTGCAAGTTTGCCCTACCCACTCTCCACAGTTTCTGCATGGTTGATCCCCTGACAATTAAAGAGGAGCCAGAAGGCAGGTGCTTGGATGGCTAGATCCTTTCTAAGCTGGCTGTTTGTAGATCATGGGTTTCCTGCACTTTAACAAGGATTCTAAAGTGAATATGGTAAACAGGAAGTCGCAAATTTGAGACTCTGTGAAGATGAATCAAAGTGTCTTTTGAAGTTGCTGTTTTCCCCATAGCCTTACTGCCATATCCCTCATTGTCCGTAGAAATCCCAGAAAAAGAAAGTTACCGTTTCCAGGATCACTAGTGATTTTGCCATGTTGACCTTTGACATGCTCCTTACCCTCTTTGGACTTCAGTCTTCTCATCAATAATAATGACTTAGCCTGTTCCAGTTGCTTCATGGGCTTGCTAGGCAAATCACAGGATCGGGTACACAAAAACTTGGTCAAGAGAAAAGCATAATATTGAAAATACAACTACTAGAATGAGACATTAAAAGAGGGTTAGATGAGCTACTGTAACTTTTTCTTAATGATTGTGATCTGAATCAATATATAATAATGAGGAGGGGCGCCTGGGTGGCTCAGTTGGTTGGGCGACTGCCTTCAGCTCAGGTCATGATCCCAGAGACCCGGGATCAAGCCCCACATCAGGCTCCCTGCTCGGCGGGAAGCCTGCTTCTCCCTCTCTCACTCCCACTGCTTGTGTTCCCTCTCTGGCTATGTTTCTCTCTGTCAAATAAATAAAATCTTTTAAAAAAAATAAATAATGAGGAAAATTAGATTCACTTGAAAACAAAATATCATTAAAAGCAGGTAGGCATCAAGGAAAGGACATTTGATTGATTGTTATAATAGGTTAAGAATATGCTATAGTTACTGTCCTAATGTTCCCTATGACTACCCCATATTTTTTGAGATGCTGTCCAATCAAAATGGTCTTCCTGGTTTGATCAGTGGCAGAAAGCAAGGCTGTCAGTTTCGTACCAACTTCTTGTCTTATTATGTGCACTTGGTCGTTATTTACCCGTGAGCACGTAGTCTCAATGACTCTTGGCAATTCCTGAACATATGTAATTTCCATTCTCCCTGCCAGTTTCTGCCCAGCCTGTTGTGAAAGGGAGCAAAGGAATTTACGTACCGGGTTGACACAGCACCGAGTACAGGTACTTTCCTGCTCCAGAGGAAGAGGAATGTAAACACCGGAAAAGACACAGTTGGGAGAATAATTGAGAATGGGTTCAATGTCTTCATCCCCCAAACATATGCGTGTGCATGTGCGTGTTTGTAGTCCCTCTTTCATAAGATGTGTATGTGTCTGTTTTGATTCTGAAGCTTCCCTCTGCTGCGTGTAGGTTTCACAGAGGGGTTCCGGCTTGTAAAGGTTAACCGTGCAGAAATCAAGGCTTTGTGCATTTTTGTAAAGGTCACACTCATCAGCGGTTCCGGAAAGACTGCTGGGCAAGGCCATGGTAACCACCCCATGACTGAACCATGGCTCTGGGTTTCATTTCCTTAAGAACGCGGCCATCGTCCCTGGTTGTGTCACCAAGAGATAAAGAGGCTGCTCAGTCACTTGAAATTCAATTTGTACGTTACTCAAACCCAGCCCACCTCTCTCATTCCTGGTGTTTGGCAGCTGCTTGCCGGCACTCTTCATTTCAAATGCCTGAGCTGCAGGAAGCTGTTTCATAAATGGCATAGGTTTTGATTAATGTAACAAGCTGAAAATAGACCATGATGTAATGTATATCTCAGCAGGATTCACAGATCAAGTTGGACAGTTTCAAGGGACCATGCTGTAGCAGAGTGTTTTCTCCATAGAAATGCATTTATGTTTTTATAGCACCTTGAGAGGTCAAACTGTAGAGTGTGTACGTTTTGGGCCTGGAAGTGTGCCCTGTGGTTCTATGAATAGCAATTATAGTTGACCACACAAGAAGCTCCAGAAAAAAAAAACTAGATTTTTGACATTGACTCACATCTATGAAGGGTCATCCACCCTTTACCAGAAGCCCTGGTATTATTTAAAACAAACAACCAAACAACAAACCAGCAGATGCCAATGGAAGTGATAATAGTAAAATTCTGATAGTGTGTATAAAATGCACGTGCAGTTATTAAAGTCATGCTGTTAGTTTCATGTAATGATCTGAAAGCCTCAGGTAGCCCTATGCGTAAAGGCTCTGATTTCAGCTTTTGTTCCTCGGTGGATGACATAATTGGGATTCATGTTGCTCCACTCTGGACAGAAAGAACAGTGAAAAGAAAAACAATGGCCCTGTGTGCCAAGATCCCCTTACATTTGCTGGGGAATGGTATATTCTATAACAGAAATGGGGCATCATTTTTCTTAATTAAGTGAGCAATAATGAGCGGTTAAAAACAGAGTCTGGAATGTACTAAAAGGAAGAACTAACAGAAAGAAGTTCATTGCTTTTAATTACTGTTTACTGAATCTAAACATGTGAGTTGCTTGAAATCACTCTGGGTATTTAGTCTTGAGTATAGTGTGTTTGTGTATGTTTGTGTGTGTGTGTGTGTGTGTGTTGGTGTATGTGTATGTTGGTATGTTGTAGTTGGGGTAAGAGGTAGGGCAGTCATCATCTCTTGCTGCAAGCACAGTAAACTGCAGGGAAAACAATTTACATTTTTATTTTTCCCTATAGGTAAATTTCACTTTCTCACTATGAGAATGTGTGTGATTTATGAATGTTTTCGCACTGTGGTTACTGTAAAGAAGTCAACTTGTTAAGAGTTATGTCGCCTGGGACGGAGAGCCAAAACGAATCCCTAGTGAACTTGTGTGTCTAATCAAAGTTTAGATTTGGGCCATTCAACTAGGACAACCAAGGTCACAGACTCAATAAAAATAAGTCACTTTCAAAAAGAATAAAACTCTCAGAGTCACTGACTACAGTCCCAACCACAGCAGCCATTTAACAAGGGATTATCAATAGCTAAATAAAACCCATCATCATCATTCCATGACAACAAATATTTCTTAAATAGTGTAATAGTGTGTTGAATGGTGCCTCTCAAAAATTTAGGTTCCCTGGAACCGGGGATGTGGCCTATTTGGAAGAAAAAAAGGACTCTAAATGTAAATGAGGATCTCAAGAGGAGGTTATCCCGCATTAGGATGAGCCCGAAAACCAATGCCAGGTGTCATGACGGAAGAGAAGGGGCAGAAGACTGCACACCAAGGAGAAGTTGACTTGGGGAGACAGGAAGGGATGTGTCTACAGGGCCAGTACGTGTCAAAGATTGGCAGCAGCTACCGAAAGCCAGGAAAGAGGCATGGAACAGATTCTCCCACAAACCCTCAGTAGAAAACAACGCTGTCAACACCTTGAGTTTGGCCTTCTGGCCTCCAAAGCTGTGAGAAAATAAAACTGTCACCCAGTTTGTGGTAATGTGTTATGGTGGCCCCAGGAAACCGATACACGTAACTGAGAGCGTTATGTTTGCGTGCACAGTGGCGAGAACAAGCTAGTTGAAAAGGGGGTTGATAATATGTTGCCTGAGGTGTGCTTGCAAGTATCAAGTTCTTTAAATATGCATCATTGCTTGTTTTAACACTGCTCATTTGAAATAGGTACGCAGGAGTTGTCTTACCATCGAAACACAGGTACGTGAAGAACGAGGATGAGTAATGTAGAGTAAGACTAAAAGACAATAATGAAAAGGAAGAGGAAGAAGGGAAAATGTACCTGAAAAGCCTGGCTTTTCCCTGTTCCCTGGCTGGGAACACACCAGACAAGTTGAGAAGAAACTGTGGCTCCAAAAAAGGGAAACAGGTTGCAGTGATCTAAATATCCCATAAAAGGGGGGGGGGGCGCCTGGGTGGCTCAGTCGCTGAAGTTTCCAGCTCTTGATTTCAGATCTGGTCATGATCTCAGGGTGTTGAGATCGAGCTTGGGTACTGTGCTGGGTGTGGAGCCTGCTTAAGATTGTCTCCCTCTCCCTCTATTCCTCCCCTGCTAAAAAATCGATAGCCAATAAAAGGAATGTGGAGCTTTTAGCTAAATTTAGTAAAATTCGTTTGCAAGGCAGTGGTTCCAATCAACAAATGATTGTAAAACTAAGTACATATACTTAGAAGCGATGGCAAGTCTAGTCTGGAACCATCGTGCTCCTCTGATGGGCACAGGTTCATACTTAATGATAAGAAGAAAAAAATGCTAACATTACAAGAAAGTCCCGTTACTTCTTATGTGATATTTTCCTCGCACATTGCATTACTCAGGGTTCTCCAGAGAAACAAGACCAATGGCACGTGCGCGCACACACACACACACAGATATATATATATATATATATATATATATATATGAGAGAGAGAAATCTATTGTGAGAATTGGCTTCTGTGCTTTTGGAGACTGAGAAGTCCCAGGACCTGTGATTTGTAGGCTGCAAAATCAGGAAATGGTGTCAGTCCCAAGTCCAAAGGCCCGAGAACCAGGACCGTGGATGTCTGTGCCTAAGCAGAGAATGAATTTGCCATCGTTCTGAATTTTTGTTCTCTTTGGGCCCTCGGTGGATTGGATAGTGCCCATCTACCCTGGTGAGGGTGATCTTCTCTACTCCCTTTACCAGTTCAAGTGCAAATAGTCCCTTCAGAAACCCCCTCACAAGCACACCCAGAAAGAGTGTTCTGCTAGCTATCGGGGCAGTCTTCGAACAGCCAAGTCGACACATAAAATAAATGTTTCCTTCCATGAGGTTTTTATGTCACCAGATAACAAGAGCTAGGTACAGCAAACCACTGAAGGACATACTTCCTCTTGACTCCATTCACTCTGAACTTTGTGTACGTGATTCTGGCCTCGTTCTTCCTCACTCTTGGTGTATTTTGTTCATCTCTCTGTAACTTAGCAACCTTGGCTCTTCCTTCAAGTCCTTTCCCTTAGCACCTTTCACTTCTCTTTTTAAAAAGGGTAAAATCCTGTGTTCATGAAGGCATTTATTTATGAGGAATTTAGAATCTTTTATTAAGTGGTTTCAGAAACACATGTATATAAACTTACATAGGGCACCTTACTTTCCGACATTCTGTGAAACAAACAAATGGTCTTTGCTTGGCTATCCCCACCCACATTCATAATCTCCATGCTTTCCAAATAACCAACAGCAAAGACTCTGCTTTTTGCCAAGCTTACCATTCAGAAATTAATACACTGAACTAACCTTTCTGGGCATCAGAATCACATTGGTGCTAATCCTCTGAGTCCGCCTCATTCAAGGAAAGGTGCCCTTTGTATGTCTATAAAGGTGTGACTTCTAAACATCTTTTCAAGGGCAGCAGAGCTGAAGAGTTGGTAAGAATTACATCCATAGTGTGGGGCACCTGGGAGGCTCAGTCGGTTAAGCGTCTGCCTTCTGCTCAGGTTATGATCCCAAGGTCCTGGCATCGAGCCCAACATCGGGCTCCCTGCTCCCCGGGGAGCCTGCTTTTCCCTCTCCCTTTGCTTGCGGTTCCCCCTGCTTGTCTCTCTCTCTCTCTGTCATATAAATAAATAAAATCTTTTAAAATAAAAAAAAAGAATTAAATCCATAGTGTGAAATGAACTAAATGTAATTAACTAACCTCCTAGCTTTGCTTACACTATATGGTTGAGAAATTAACTTCACTGTTTTACTTGGTGAAATCCTTGGTCAGCTATTGTTTAGGAAAAAATGATCATATGTGTTCATTGCCTCCTCATCTCATACGGGTCCCATCCTGACCTGTGCCCCGCACTGGCCCATGCTAGAATGTCTGCTTTGTCGTGCCAGGACTGAATACTGATTGCAGGCAACTTTATGCTCATTCTTCAATTTAAAGTTGATTTTTAAGAGTCTGTCTTCATTGTATATTAACAGACCCAGATGATCTCAGTTTGTAGTTGAAAAGCATCCCAAAGATGGAGTCTCAAATTTGGACAGGCTTCAGTTTCCAACAGTGTGATGAAAATAGTGATAATAAAACTACCACAGATTAAGAGGCTCATGGCAAAGTTACATAAATGGAATGCTTCCCATTCCAAATCGTCTGGTAATTTCGCCAGCATTCTGAACAAGAATTGCATTCAAATTTTCATGCAAAAAAAAAAAAGAAGGTACACAGATACTCATGGAGGCATACACAAAATATATTTGACTTGATCATAACTAGGTGGTTGGTGCTAGTAAAATAAAATATGACCATTTAAATGGACTGCCTGACCACTTTGGCCTGACAAAACCATCCCAAGGCAAAACTAGTCATTGCCTCAAAATTCATGCATGGTGGACTCAGTCAAAGAAATGTGTATTCAGGCTTGATGGCTTTGTGCTTTCTGGAACTTTGCTTTTCCTTTCTCTGGATCCTGCCGAGCTGTTACCCTTTGAAGTCTGTGGCAACCCTAAGATCAGATCAGATGCTTTGAGGTGGATTGGGCTGGAAAGGAGAGAAGAGTTCATGAAAAGAGTTCTGGCTCTGTATTTATTGATTTAAAAGTTAACATTTTCAGATACCATCTTGTTGTAGTAATTTGGATGCTAGTGTTCTGGAAAGGGACAGAGGTTTTTCCAGCAACAAAAATGAGTAATACTGTATCCCTGAATTGTAAACATAAGTATTCCCAAAATGTATTTAATATAGCCCTTTGTCCTTTTTGAGACCTCCCATTTACATTCTTGAGCACATGGCTGTGTATTTTAATCCAGCCTGTACTTACCTCAACATAGAGAATCACACAGTTTTCTGTATCTTACTCATTTAAACAGCGTGTGTTGAGCGCCACTATGTACAATGTTTAGTATGCTAGGAATTCAAGATACAGCAGTGAGCAAAATAGTTTACATTACCGTGAATAAGATAGAAAACTAACACTCAGGATATAGGGAAAAAAGAAGACAAGGCAATAGGATAGAGCAAAAATGAGCATCTCCTGGGGCACCTGGGTGACATAGGCAGTTGAGCATCTGCCTTGGGCTCAGGTCATGATCCCAGGGTTCTGGGATCGAGCCCCACATGGGACTCTCTACTCACCGGGGAGTGTGCTTCTCCCTCTGCCTGCTGCTCACCCTGCTTTTGCTCTTTCTCTCTCACAAGTAAATAAATAAAATTGAAAAAAAGAAAAAAAAAAAAAAGCATCTACTTCATAAAGAGTGGCCAGGGAAGGTTTCCCTAGTTCTGTACCACTAGGGCAAAGACTGAAAGAAGCCAACAGTGCACAGGTCCAGTCTTCAAGCACCCAAGTGTAAAGGTCCTGAGGAATACACAGACTCACCTTGGTAATTATTAGTTTCTGTGCCCTCCCTACCGTATCACACGCAGAGGTATTGTGTCATCTGGGAAGTAGCCATGATGCATTTATAGTTAAATAAAAGATGATTTAAAATAATGTCATCGGGGCACCTGGGTGGCTCAGTTGGTTAAGCAACTGCCTTTGGCTCAGGTCATGATCCCGGAGACCCGGGATCAAGTCCCACATCAGGCTCCCTGCTCGGCAGGAAGCCTACTTCTCCCTCTCTCACTCCCCCTGCTTGTGTTCCCTCTCTGGCTGTGTTTCTCTCTGTCAAATAAATAAAAGCTTTAAATAAATAAATTAATTAATTAATTAATTAATTAATAAATAATGTCATCATTACAAAATAATAATAATAATAATAACAAAATACATCATCATGACTAATAGCCAACGTCTATTGCTTTGTTTACTCCTGAAAGTATTCTAAATGCTTTGCTTGTGTTACCTTACATCTCACAAGACGCTCACAAAGCCACTAGAGAAGGCGGCTAAAGAAACCGAGAGTCCCAATGGTAGGAAAGTTTTCCCGGTCTTTCACAGTTAATATACCAACCTGGCTGGTCTGCAATGTGAACCTAGGCGTTCTGGAGTTAACAACCCCCCACAGTGAACCACCTCTTAGGGACCGTATTATGTTCCTCCCCAGATTCCGAATTGAAACCCTAATCCCCAGCAGTTCTTACTGTAACTATATTTGGTGCTCACATCTTTACAAGAGGGGATTAAGTTAAATGGAGGGCATCAAGGTGGGCCCTAGGCCAGTATGGCTGGTGTCCTCAGAAGAAGAGGAAATTTGGACACAGAAACAGACACGGAGCGAAGAAGCACGTGAAGACACAGGGTGTTGGCGGCCTTATGTAGATTAAGGAGAAAAGCCTGGAAGAAACCAGCCTTGCTGATGTCTTTGACATCTTGATTTGGACTTTCAGCCTCTAGAACTCTGAGAAAAGACATCTGTGCTGCTTTCTGATGGCACCACTAGAAAATGAATATACCATCCTCCAGGTTAATAGAAAATAAATGAAGAATATTTATTTAACAGCAGTGTCATGAAAAGGAAAAGAATTGGCTAAAGCCTAGCCCATTTCTCTGTGGATTTACCTCTCCCATTTACAAGAAGTTAGAAAGGAAGCATGGATAATGCTTTATCGCCTCATAGTCTGTGGGCAGAACATGGTGTGAACGAGGACTGATCTAGATTCTTATAGGTCTGCTGATTTGTCCTGCCTACACAACATCCGTATCCTCTCCTCCTCTGAGCAGTCACCTCGTGGAGACAGAACAGGGAATAAAAACCAGCTCACAGTGTAAGAATCACCTCCCTACACAGCGAGCCTCAAGGTGTTCAGATTTTCATTGTAAAGAATCAGGAAGATTTTAAATGTGTGCTTGTACCAGTTATTGATTTATTGCTTTTTCAGAGCCAAGTTAAACCTTTTGGCTGCCCTTTGGATATAGGTCTGGGCCATTTCTCTGATTTACCTTTACAGTTAGACGTGATGCGAAGCTTTGTCGTGAGAGGATGGTGGTGAGGCATTGCAGAAGGAAACAGGTGTGTTTCCCTGTTAGGTGTCCTTCCTCCTCCAGTTCCTGAGCATGGACATTTTCTCCGGATGTTTTCCCACAACTGGGAACTATAGCATGGGTTCACTTTTCCGGGTCCAATCCCTGTAGGGCCCACTCCTCCTCGGTTGCCGGCTCCCACAACATGGTTGGCTTTTCTAGTGCCACAGTCCCAATGTGCCCATGGCTTCTCCAGGACACAGTCCTTGAAACCTCCCCAGATACCTGACTCAGGGGCTTCTTCCCTAGAGTGCCTTCAATGAGACACCTTCCCATGAACATCCCAGGGTGTAGATTTCCACAGAGTTCCACTAGCAACTTTGCATCCATTTAGTAAGCCGTGGCCAAGTCCTCTCCAACCACATTTAGATCTCAGCCCTGGGGAGCTCTTCCTTGGTCTATCTCTCAGCCATTGTGATAGTGACATAGTATAGTATTAGAGTGTTACGTCCCAGTATGTCTGCCCTTCCTCCTTTCTTTAGAGTTCTCTCTGTTTCCTACTAGCCGATACCTCATTACTCCAATCCCCTCTTCAATGGCAAGTTCTTTATAGTATACTTTTCCTATTCAAATTACTATGTGGCTTCTCTCTCCTGATTGGACCCTGACTAAAGATTTTGATTGATGTTCCAAGTTAGATTCTCATAAGAGGAAAAATCGTAACATCCTTTTTTACTTTAATTTTTTTAACGATTTTATTTATTTACTTGACAGAGTGAGCAGGCACAAGCAGGGGGAGCAGCAGGCAGAGGGAGACAGAAAAGTGGGCTCATGGAGCAGACCCTTAACCAACCTAGCCACCCAGGTGCCCCGGTCACTTTTTACTTTAAATAAAAAGTCACCCTCTCTCCTCTACTTATAATCCTGGAGAATGTTAGCATAGGACCATGATCTCTTTGACCGGCTCATTTTCTGTGCAATGCGACCGATGATTGAGGGTCTCTGGGGGGCCACCATTCAGTGTTTATCAAGTGAATGTTCCCAAAACACTGACATGAGTCCCCAGTCCTGATAGTTCATCCCGTTTCTCCCTGTTCCCCCTTCCAACCGACCTTCCCACCACCATGTCCCTAGCCAGGTGAGCTTTTTATTTTGTCATTACAATTTTTAAAAGATCATTGTCTCCTGAACTACATTAATTCCTGTGATTATTTTGACTGCACCAGAACAGAGATCCTACTTTGTTTATCCTAAGTCCTCGCTTCCCATTCCTGCTCTTTGTTCATCATGTGCCCTTGCCATATATTCCAGGACTAGAAGATTACCTACACGCAGGTATGCCTCAAAGAGACTGTACTTTGGATTGATTCCAGACCAGATCAGCACAATAAGGGGAATATTGCAGTAAAGCAAGTCACATGAATATTTTGGTTTCCCAATGCATGTAAAAGTTATGTTTATGCTAGACTGTCATTTATTAAGTGTTGCAGTGGCATTACTTAATAAACAATACACATACCTTAATTAAAAATACTTGGTTGCTGGGGTGCCTGGGTGGCTCAGTCGTTAAGTATCTGCCTTCAGCTCAGGTCTTGGTCCCAGAGTGCCAGGATCCAGACCCGCACCGGGCGCCCTTCTTGGTGGGAAGCCTGCTTCTCTCTCTCTCACTCCACCTGCTTGTGTCCCCTCTCTGGCTGTGTTTCTCTCTGTCAAATAAATAAATCATTTTTTTTAATACTCTTTTTTTTTAAAGATTTTATTTATTTATCTGACAGAGAGAGAAATCACAAGTAGGCAGAGAGGCAGGCAGAGAGAGAGGAGGAAGCAGGCTCCCTGCCAAGCAGAGAGCCTGATATGGGCCTCTATCCCAGGACCCTGAGATCATAACCTGAGCCGAAGGCAGAGGCTTTAACCCACTGGGCCACCCAGGTGCCCTAAATTAAATCTTAAAAAAAAAAAAAACTTGATTGCTGAAAAACTCTAGCGGTCTTCTGAGCTTTCAGTGAATAGTAATCACTGATCACAGATCACTGTAACAAATACGCCTAATAATGAGAAAGTCTGAAATGTTGCGAGAATTACCAAAATGTGACATAAACACAAAATGAGCGAATGCTGGTGGCAAAATGGCAGGGATAGACTTGCTCTGTGCAGGGTTGTGGCGCGCCTTCGGTTTTAAAACCCGCAGTTCCCCAAAGCGCCGTCAAACAAAGTACAACAGAATGAGGTATGCCTGTATATTCACGTATATACCTATAACTACGTATATGTGATTTTTCAGGTGCTCTCCTTCCTTGATGGCTTTATCCTGGTCATCCTTTTCTAAGAGCATTTCTTAGCCCTGTCTGCAATCTCGAATGCTCTGTTGGGCTGCTGTTGCGAGCTTTATTTCTTGCTGTAGAAGTTGACAGTTGCAAGCAAGTTGTTTAAAACCCAAACCCATTATCTGAATCTGAAGCAATCTGTTGGTAGTTTCCTGTGAGAGAATCACGTTGATCTGAAAGTGCTATGTCTCTTTGCCAAAGGCCACCAGTCTCTGGTACATTTACGTGATGCTTTTAACTTGGAAAATCCTCCAGCAGAAAAGGTACATTTGAGTGATGTCATTCTGTACTTCACCTGGCCAAGTTCACCTGGCCAAGTATTGTCAAGTATTGGATGGGTCTAATATTGACTATATTGGTGACTTCATCTTTCTGTGTAAATTTATTTCACTGAGCCCAGGAAAAACTATATAAATTTTCATTAAAGAAAACACTATATTATGACAACACTAAATGAATCATCCGCAATCACTTTTTAAAAAGCTTGATTTATTTCCTGTACTTGGGAGACACTATGTTGTAAAAATATTTTCGCTAACAAGTATGAAATATTGCAGTATATCTATTTATACATCCTGCATGTGGCTGGATAATATGTTTCATCTTCGTGTGTGTCTGCACACACATGCCTATCTACAGGGGGCCCTCCGGGGAATTTCTTGGTCACATTTACTTCTTTAATAAAAAGAAGGGAAACAAATTGGCCAGGCAGCCTAGAGGAACATCACATTCATCATAGCTGCAGATAATATTTCCCGAAATGATTCATACTCTCACCTTCCTGCAGGAGCTTTCTCTACCCAGTGACATGGTGACATAGTGACATAGTGAAGTGTCACTGAAGTGAAGGCTATTTCATTTAGCCTTGAGCAAACACAGAAGCTGAACTGTAGATATGCAGTTCTTTCGCCTTCTGGAAGACCTGGTTTTCGTGCCTGTGTAACTAGAGCTAAGCTGAATCTAGAGAGCGTCTGCATGCTAAGAGCTGGGTTTGAAAGCATGTGCCTTGAAATGACTTGAATAGCAAAATCCCAGATTTTGTGCTAACCACGTTTGCCCTCTGCAAGATCAATGCTTCCCCTCATTGATTTTCCTCCCTGGCAGAGCCAGGATTATGCACATGGTGAGGCTCAATACCCAGGTTCATCCGATCTCATTTCCTCAGCTGTACCCAAAAGGCGCACTGCTCAACCGTAAGCTAGAGGTTATAAAAGTAGAGCCGTATCAAATTTGTACCTCCACTAATGTTGAACAGAAGCACAAGAACGTATTCCCCGTGTGATGGAAGGGCTGCGTGGGACAGGACGGATTCTGTTGGTGTGCAGCTTCTAAAGAAATGGCAAACGTGCCAATGATAAATCTAAGATGCGAGGCGTACTTTTGCGTAATTCCCCAGATATCTTCAGCCGCACCAGTGTCCTTTCTGGGTGGCTTGAACTGCAAAGTAAGCATATAAGGAAATTTTTCTCTTCCTACATTCACTGACTGACTAGTCCTTTTGATTAAAAATTGCCTTAACATAAATAACTGGAGAAGGTGGGTGGTTGGAAGGCTGTGAACAACGCGGGTCTAAAAAAAAAAAAAAAAAAAAGTGGCAGTTCTAACGGTTAGTTTATTCTGCAGTTAACACCAGCCCAGATCTTCCTTCAAGTAGTGGAAACTCTCATAATCCCTGTGTGTCCTAACAGCCCACTGTAACATGCAAATACCCAAAAAAGGTAACTTCAGCTCTTCAAAAATGGCAGTCTGCTGTTAGTAGGGTGGGGGAGAACTGAATCCTGTTTCCAATTTTCTTTTCCTCACTCAGCCTTCAGGATGGGGAAGGTGTAGCATTATAGCCAGAACTTCAAATTTGCTTTTGAAAAAAAAAAAAAAATCATGTAAAATAAGCCATTTCTTCCCAAGACTAGATAAGTGATTACACAGCTGCTGGCCTCTCAAACAGAATGTGCTCAGAATCTGGGGTTGCCTGGGTGCTGACTTCATTATTTAAGACGGCTATGACAGCTCACTCCCCACGGGCCAGGGAGAGGGCCCCTCTCTCCACACACCCATCTGTAATCGCGCTGCTTCCTCTGTGGTGATGATATCAGGGGGCAAGGAAGGAGGGCCCCTCTGCAATAGACCCATCTCCAGTGTAAACAGTATCCACTTTCCAGACGTAACATGGAAAGAGACCTAACAGGGCAGACCTCCCCACCTAGCTAAGAAATACAAGCATGTTTCCAAATTACCCAATCAGTGGACATCTTCCTAGTAAAAAATTAACCAAACTGATCCATTTCTCAGCGACTAAAAATAAAAAGTAAATTCTCTGTTCCAAACGCCAAGACTAAACCCAAAGGTCATTATCATTCCTCCCTTGAATCATTCACAAGGACTTTTGAAAAATTAAATAGAAATTGTTTCCCACTGTAAACTTAAATGGGAGCGGGCCAGCCTTCCCCACTGGAAGCTGACAAGCATGTCTTGATGGGCTCATCATCTATTCCTGAACTGCCAGGTGCAGAACATGCATTTCACTTGCAGGCCCTGGCAACAAGATGCATTTTTCCACTTTTCATTGTTACAAGTAGCGGTGATATCCTCAGTTGATTATGATGTGACGTTACGGACATTAATATTTAAGTAATACTTTTCTAGGATTCCTTGATTTTTTTATTAAAGCATATTACTCTATGTCCTATATAGTAATTTTAAAGATGCTGAAACAGATATTGGAATTGATTTTTTTGAATGCAAAGCAGTACATTTCTTACATTCCTATCCACAGAACTTTCCCCTTGGAAGTGTTGGAAAGTTTTTATGACTTGGTGCCATTGACTCAGTGATAGTAGTCTAAATAAACATTGTGAAGTAATTTGATAATGAATAACTAGGAGGAAACACCATTGTTTAACCTCCAAACTATGCTAATAAGTAGGGTGATAGACTTGCCTTGCTGAATAATGGAACTGTTATTCTATCCCAATGGGACTGTCTCCAGGGCCTCCTGGGAAGTTTTGCTGGGCTGGGCTGTGTGCTGCTCCCAAGTGCACTTTACATAGCTTCCAGAATCTTGTTACAGTGCATTTATCAAAGGAAATCACAATTTGGATGAAGACTACGTTTTCTACTCTTTCAAATGAGAAACATCCTTGCATGTTACTTCCATTTACTTGTCTTACCTAGGCAAGACAGAATACTAATCTGGGAAAATAATTGTTACTACAAAGATCTACAATTCTGAGACAGTTTCATCCCTAGGGCCATTTTTAATACTGTCAGAGAAAAAAAAAATGTCTTTTCTTTATAAAGCCTGAACATACTAGTTAGTATATTATTATACACGGCATGAAGTTAAGGGTGTTTGAACAGTGAAGAGAGAAAGCATTCATAGTTATTCAACCCTGAATACTTAGGGCATTTCATTTCTTTTTATAGCAACCATATTCAGTCAATAAAAGATCAAATGCTTTTGGTTACTGGACTGAAAGAAATCAAATCCTCCAAACTTTTAGCGCTTGATGTTCCCTGAGTATTTGCTGTCAGCTAGCTCATTAAATGAGCTGATCCACCACTGAGTCTATAAATTGAAACAAAAGCAAAGAGCTCTTTTTTTTCCCCCCCAAAGTAACTGGCACCAAAGTGAAACACAGTTAAGTCTCGTTGTTTACAGATCTTTGCTTGCCCGTAGTGGGCATTCTCCAGGATATAAATGCAGGTCTGGAAGCTGGCAGTCTTTCAGTAACAATCTAATTAGGTCTTCTCAGGGGAGTGGTACGATCGTGATTACTGGAGGTGTAGGCGGGATTGTGGAAAAGGTAAAGGAAACTGGATAAACTGGGCGGTTTGCAATGGCACCGCATTGCAAATGCAATTGCATTTACTTAACAGTTTTTACTGAATTTTGTTTTTCTTATTTCAATTCATGCAAAAATGTAATATTAGGCATTATGTTAGGAATTTTATAAATACAAACAGCTCTATGAAATGAGTGTTATCACTTATCCTCGTACTAAAGGTGATGCACTGGATCTCAAAATGTACAGAGCTAATAAGCCCCAGAGGTAGGACGGAAGCCCAGGGAACATTAGCCTAGAGTTTATCCTCTTAACTGGTATGCTAGACTATCTGTGGCCTCATTCTGAAGGGATGCTAAGTGAGGACTGCAGGAATTTGAAGTGGATTGACCAGTGTGTAGCACCCAAGGCTCCCCACCACTCGTTTCTGCCATCTCCTTGTAGAACAACCCATCCGTATGACATCTATTTAACAGCCTCTGCATTCTGGTGCATGCAATTGCTGATTCATTCATTTTTAAGCCATATATCAATCTGAGAGATGATATTGTTGTTGTCACTGATTTTTCTATACCAGTCGTTACTTTTCCTTGACTTTGTACCCTAAGTCAAAGAAAAGGTTTCCAGTTGTTGGGCCTTACCCAAACCAAGATGGTATTTCAATAACAGCCCTGCAACAGTCTCTAAATACAGGTTGGCTGTAGGGTTAAGTCTTAGTAATATATTCCAGTGCTGCTCTTTTAGGAATCTAAACATATGTGGGTTATCTGCTAGATGTTGTGGAGCTGGAACTGTTACCAAATTTTCAAATCTGATGGGGTGCCTGCATGCTACAGTCAGTTGAGCATCTAGTTCTTAGTTTTGGCTCAGTTGTGATCTCAGGGTCGTGAGATCGAGCCCCGAGTTGAGCTCTATGCTCAGCATGGAGTCTGCTTGGGACTCCCTCTTCTTCTTCCCCTTCCTCTTCCATCCCAACCCACTGTCCTCACTCTCTCTCTCTCTCTCTAATATAAATGAATAAATCTTTTTTAAAAATTCTTAAATCTGAGTAATTGTACCTGGAAACACTCCATCACTACAAGCTAAACTTCATTCGACTGCTTTGTTGAGCACTCACAAGAAACAGTAATTATTAAAGTTGATTATCCTATCAAAATACCAGCAGACTATTTGCAGAAATTGACAAATTGATCATAACACTCATATGGAAACTCAAGGGACTTAGTATAGTCAAAACAATCTTGGAAAAGGAAGGAACCTATACCTCATATTTCACACCACATAAAAGAATAACTCAAAATAGATTAAAGATCTGATGCAAAGGCTAAACTATGAAACTCTCAATAGACAACATAGATGCAAATCTTCATGATCTTGAATTAGTCCATGATTTCTTAGCTATGGCATCAAAAGCACAAACAGCAGAAGAAAAACATAGATAATCCAGACATTGTCAAAATTAAAGTTTGTGCTTCAAATGACAACATTAAAAAAAAAACAGTCTAAAAGCAAAGCACAGGATGGGAGAACATATTTGCAAATTGTAGGTCTGACAAAGGACTTATATCTAGACTACATAAAGAACTCTTACAAATCATTGATAAAAAGACAATTAAAAGGAGCAAAGGATCTGGATAGACATTTTTCCAAAGAAGATATACAGGTCAATAAGCACAGGAAAAGATGCTTGACGTGATGAATCACCAGGAAAATGCAAATCAAAACCCCACGATTTATCATTTTCACACTGATTAGAGTGGCGAGAATTTTTTTTACATGTGTTGGCAAGGGTAACAAAAATCAAAACTCTCGGGCTCTGCCATTGGGAATATAGGCTGGGCTGTGTGTCTCAAATAATTAAGTACAATGTTGTCATATGATCCAGCAACTCCACTTGTAAGAATATGAAGGTACCTACAGGAATTGAAGACAATGTCAACACAAGAACTTTTGCAAAGTTGTTCATAGCAGCACTATGCATAATAGCCAAAGAATAGAAACGACCAAAATATCCATCAACTGATGAATAAACAAAGGGTGGTCTATCCATACAATGGCATGTTATTTGGCAAAAAAAAAGGGCAGGAGAATGAGCAGAATACTTACACATTCTATGACATAGATGAACCTCAACAACGTTATGTTAAGAAAAAGAAGCTAGTCACAAAGGACCACATTTTCTTTTCTTTTTTCTGTTCGTTCTTTTTTTTTTTTTTTTTAGTGAGAGAGAGAACATGAGCCGGGGAAGGGCAGCAGGAAAGGAGAGAGAGAATCTTAAGCAGGCTCCATGCCCAGTGCACTTTGACACAGGGCTCAGTTTCATGACCCTGAGATCATGACCTGAGCCAAAATCAAGAGTCAGATGCTTAATCAATTGAGCCACCGAAGGGCCCAATAAAGGACCACTTATTACGTGATTCCATTTATATGAAATGTCCAGAATAAGCAAATCTATGGAGACAGGAAGTAGATTAGTGGTTGCCTAGGGCCAGAGGAGAAAGGGGGATGGGGAGTGATCACTAGGAGAGGAGGGATTTCTTTTGGGGACATTGACAGTGTTCTGAAACTGATTATGGTGATGGTTGCACAACCCTATGAATATGCTAAAAGCCATGAAATTGTTCACTTTAAATGGGTGGTTATGTCATATATGAATTATATCTCAAAAAGTTGATTTTTAAAATAGTGAGCAGTGCTGATAAAAATCCGTGCCTTTATGGTGCTTGTCATCTAGTAGGGATAATAAAATATCAGGTGATCAGAAGAGCTATAAAGAAAAATACGGGGTTAGAGAATAATGGGGGGAGGTCATGGTGAGATACTAGTTTGTTGTAGAGGGAAGTCACTGATGGCCTTCCTAATGAGCTGAACTGAAGAGCTCTATATGGTCCATAAACGTTGCAAGGAGTTTGTATTTTATTTTAGATGAGATGGGAATCCATTAGAGGGGTCAGGACAAGGAGCTGACGGGAGAGGATTTCTGTTTAAAAGGATTTTGCCATCTGCTGTGTTAAGAACAGGTCATTGGTGGGCAAGAGAAGAAACAATGAGGCCAGTTCAGAAGCTATTTCAGTGATCTTGGCAAAATCACAGTGACTAGGACCAAAGTGGTAGTAGCAGGGATGGTGAAAAGAATTGAAATACATTTTGGTAGAGAGAGATTTTGGAGATGGAACAGACATGGTTTGGGACATGGAAGGAAAAAGGAGTCGAGGATGACTCCTGAGATTTTTCACCTGAACTCTCTGAAATACAGAGTCATATACTGAGATGCTTGGTTGCAGAGGGATAGAGTGGTGGAGGGAAAGATCAAACCAAAATGATAAATTACAGTCAAAACATGAATTATAGGGGTGCCTGAGTGGCTCAGATGGTTGAGTGTCTGCCTTCATCTCAGGTCATGGTCTTCAGGTGCTGGGATAGAGCCCCATATCGAGCTCCCAGCTCAGCAGGGAGCCTGCTCCCTCTGCCTCTGCCTCTCCCCCTGCTTGTGCTCTTTCCGTCTCTATCTCTCTCAAATAAATAAACACAAATTGCATTGTAATTAAAGTGACTAATGAGATGAAACCAACACACATATACCACACTTAAAATTCTGTCCACAAGAGACTCCATTACTACCAGACTCAAAAAGAACAGGTCATATTAGAGCACTTAAGTTCTTTCAATATTATTCAGTCATGTGTTACAAATTCCACATGTAATGCATAGTTTAAAAAAAAAATTAAGCAGGGCACGGCACCTGGGTGGCTCAGATGGTTGGGCATCTGCCTTTGGCGCAGGTCGCGGTCCCAGCATCCTGCGGTCGAGTCCCAAATCAGGTTTCCTGCTCCTTGGGGAGTCTGCTTCTGCCTTTGCCTCTCTCTCTGTCTCTCATGAATAAATAAATAAAATCATTAAAACAAAAAAAATTTAAGCAGTATGAAAAGTATAAAACAAAATAACAGAACTTTCCTCTCTGTCCCCTCAACAGGAGGCACCACCTTTAATAAGTTCATTTTTTGCTCTTATTGACCTTTTATGGGCATATATTCAAATGGCATATGAGATATAAAGGATGTTTAATAATGCAATAAAAAATGCTCTAAAAATATTGTTATTTTACAAATGTACTAAAAAGTATTTACAAAAATTCATTTGTCATACAATTTGATAAACAATAACTATGTAATAGAATCACACAACGTAAAAAAAAAAAGCACAAAAGACTATATTTCAATACCAATATTCAAAATTTAAATACAAATCTCAGAGGGTAAATTAGCTTGCTTTTTAAAGTTCAGATGTCTTTCAACTTCGTGGAAAGTTCAGTTCCTTATGTCATTTTCTGGTGAGTTATTTCTCTCTCTCTCTCTCTTTTTTAACAGACTTTATATTTTGGAGTACTTTTACGTTTATAGCCAAAGTGAGTGGAATGTCCAGAGCTCCCATACACTGCCTATCTCCCCCAACACACAATCTCCTCCACTATTGACATCCTTAACCACAGGGGTACATTTGTTACAGTCAATTCACCTACATTGGCACATCATTAGCACTGGAAGTTCATAGTTTCCATTACATTTCCTTTTTGGTTTTGTACATTCTATGGGTTTGGACAAATGTATTGACATATATCCACCATTATATCGTAAGAGTTTCACTGCCTGAAAAGTCCTCTGTGCTCTGCCTATTCATCTCTCCCTCCCCTCCCCAGTCTCTGACAACCACTGATCTTTTCCTGTCTTCAGAGTTTTGCCTTTTCCAGAATGTCATATAGTGAGAATCATTTAGTGTGTAGCCCTTTCAGATAGGTTTCTTCCACTTAATAACATGCATGGAGGTTTCTTCCCTGTCTTTTCTTGGCTTGATAGCTTATGTCCTTTTGAGCACTGAGTCATGTTCCAATAAGGTCTGGACATACCACGGTTTGTTAGTCCATTCACCTGCTGAGGGGTCTCTTGGTTGTTTCCAAGCTTTGACAATTTTGAGTAAATCTTCTGTGAATGTCCTGCTGGTTTGTGTGTGGACATAAAATTTCCCTTCATTTGGATAAATACCAAGGAGTGTTCTAGAGGAGGAAAAATTTTCCTTAACCCTCTTAGGGTTCCTGGCTGGGCCTGAAAATCAAGCACACTAAGACAGAGGCACCTGGGAGGCTCAGTCAGTTAAGTGTCTGCCTTTGGTTCAAATCATGGTCTCAGGGTCCTGGGATGGAGCCCTATGTCGGGCTCTCTGCTCAATGGGAATCCTGCTTCTCCCTCCCCCTCTGCCTACCCTCTGCCTTGCTGTGCTGTCTCTCCTTCTCTCTTTCTGTCAAATACATAAGTAAAAGGTTAAGAGGAGAAAAGCATACGAATTTCTTTAATATAAAGTTTTATGTGGCACAGGAGCCTTCGTAAGAAAATGAAGACCACCCCCCCAAATGGTTAAATCTGAGTTTTTTATGCTAGTTTGTATGAAGAACAGAAAGTTGTGAGAAGATAAAACAGGGCAAAGAGTATGAGGTGAAGTAGGGCCTGTAGTGAACCAAGGCCGGTTCGTTTCGATTCCTCTCTGTGTCCCTCCATCTTCAGAGATAAGCATGCTCCTTTCCTCCCAGTATGGGGAGTATCTCTTACATGAGGGTTTTTCTACCTATTTCAGCTGAAGATCGTAAGGTCCTTCCTGCATGTGCCATTTTTTCAAACTCCTTTTGCCTGAAATACTCATTGTGCCAGGGTGCCATAATTTGAGGTAGTACCTTCTAAATCCCGTCAGCATACTGTACTGCGTAGTATTGGTCCATTTAATTTTGTAAGGAAATGCCAAACTCTCTGTTGTGGACTGAATGTTTGCACCCTCCAAAAATTCTTATATGGAAACACTACCCCTACCCTCTTTCCCAGCATGATGGTATTGGGAGTGCTTCGGGAGGTAATCAGGATAAAACGAAGGCAGGTGGGTGGAACTCTCAAGGATGGGTCTAGTGGCCTTAGAAGAAACTTGTAAGAGAGACCTGGATTCCCCTTTCTTCTCTCGCCACGTGATGTTACAATGAGAAGTGGGCACTCGGAATCCCAGAAGAGGGTTCCCACCAGAATATGTCAATGCTGGTCCCCTGACCTGGGACATCTAGTCACCAGAGCTGCATGATGTAAATATCTGTTGTTTACAAGCCACCCATTCTATGGTATTTTGTCATAGCAGCCTGAACTGATGAGGTTCAGGTCTCCAAAGTGGCTGCACCATTTTGCTTTTTTACTGGTGATGAATGAGAGTTCCTGTTGCTCCACATTGCCGTCAGCATTTCACGTTATCGACATTTTGGATTTGAGCCATTCTGATAGGTATGCGGTAGTATCCCATTATTGTTTTAATGTGCGATTTCCTAACAACATAAGATGTTGAGTATGCTTCCATATGCTTATTTGCCATCGGCAGGTCTTCTTCGGTGAAGTGTTTCTTCAGCTCTTTTGCTCATTTTCAATTGGGTTGTTCATTTTCTTGTTTATGCTAGTTTGTATGAAGAACAGAAAGCTGTGAGAAGATAACACTAAGAGTTATTGTATGTTTTGGGTAACGGGGCTTTATTGAATAAGTCTATCACAAATGTTTTCACCCAGTCTCCAGCTTATCTTCTCATTCTCTGAAGCCTCGTTATTTTTTAAGCTTAAGATTCTTAGTTCAGTGAAGTGACATACCAATTGGAAAAAATTTAGTTTTTTTATTTCTTTATTTATGTTTAAAGATTTTATTTATTTATTTGAGAGAGCATGAGCTGCGAGGAGAGGAGACAAGGGTGAGATGGAGAAGCCTGCTCCCCACTGAGCAGGGAGCCTGATCGGCGGGGCTCTATCCCAGGACCCTGAAATCATGACCTGAGCCAAAGGCTGACATTTAACCAACTCAGCCACCCAGGTGCCCCCAATTGAAAATATTTTAAATTCCATTTTCTCCCTTATGTATTAATTGGAGGATTGTCCCTGCCATTCTCCACCCATTCCCTCAAACTTAATTCCTCAAGTTGCCTACAGTCATTTTTCACATGTTTCTCTAAAAGTCTGGATCACTTGGCGTCCCTGGGTGGCTCAGTCATTAAGCATCTGCCTTTGATCTGCTGTGATATTCTGCCATGATCCCAGAGTAC